>WBNM01003834.1:32888-45436 GCA_013399055.1 Ramphastos sulfuratus | reverse complement strand
TTTTTTTTTTTTTTTTGTTCATGAGCTTCTGCAGATGACACACCTTATTTTAACTGATTATTAAACAAATCATGAACTAGGAAGATAATTGCTTCCCTGGCCAAATGACAAAGGAATTCTTATTTCCAGCATATGCCCTGTTGAATGCCGAAGGCATTGTACGTGCTTAGGCTAATGCTTTACTGTATAATAGACATCTACTGATTAGTAGTTCTCAAGCTTAGTTTGGTTATGGTATGATAAATTAAGGAGTGCCTTCCTAACTAAACTGTAATACTTTTCTTTCTTTCTTTTTTTTTTTTTTTTTTCCTTCCCACTAGGACTACCATAAATCTATACTTCCAATACAGCACCTCCAGAAAAGTTAATTAGAATAAAATGGAAGCATCTTTTGCATTTCATGTGTTTGACAGTTTAAAAAATGATCCTTCTCCTGCTTGAGTGTTGACTCTGTCTGTTTCCTTAAGTTGCATTAAGCAATCTGAATACCAGGCTCATGTGTAGTTCCTTTGTCTATGTTTCTCCTCAGGTTTTTCTTTTTCTTTACATTCTGCCAGTGTTTTACTTGTAAGAAGCCAAAGAATGCCTGTAGTGATTTGGCTTCTATGTGAGATACTTTTCTCTAGTTTGAACTCTAGCAAATGAGAGGAAACCAAATGCATTTATTTACCTGAGGGAGGCTTCTGATGAGACTGAAAAGAGAATAGAATCACTTCATTTGCAAAAGACCTTCAAGTTCATTGAGTCCAGCTGTTCTCTAACTCTACCTAGTCCTATACCATGATCTTCAGCACCACATCTCTGTCTCTTTTAAACATCTTCATGGATGGGGATTCAACCACCGCCCTGAGGAGCTCGTTCCAGTGTTTGAAAACCCTTTCAGTCAAGAAGTTTCTCTAATATCCTACTTAAACCTCCCCTGGTGCAACTTGAGAGCATTTCCTCACATCCTGTCACTTCCTACTAGTGAGAAGAGACCAAGTCCTCACTACATCTTCTTTCCGGGTAGTTGTAGAGAGTGAGGAGATGTCCTCCATCCATTATAGATGCTTACTATATTGATGGTGTCTGACTGCTAGCTGAGGGTGATAGCATAATGCCTGCTGCTGGAATGGGAGTGTTTTTGCATCCTTTGGATTTCAGCAATCAGCTAAGGCAGGACAGCACACGCAGCTGGTTGGGGCTTTGGCTGGATCTGTAGATCTTTCTTTTGCTTGAAGAAGCTCGATGAGGTTTTGAGCCCTTGCCAAAAATATACCTGTGTGATTCAACTCAAGTTTAGCCTTGGAAAGATGAGCTATCTAGTTTGAAAGCCTTTAAGACCGGGGCTGTAAGAGGGAAAAAGAATATGGGAACTGGGTCCAGCTTTATCTGGTGGTCTTGGACAGTCCCCTGTGTGTAAGTCTGTGGCAGGCAGGAGCCTGCGCCAAGATGACTGCAGTAAGACCCTGAGGTCTGCTCAGCCAAGCAGATGCCAAGAAACCCAGTGGACCATCTTGGACCAAGCACACCCAACTTGGTTTAAAATGTTTTGAGATCAGAAGTTTTATACCTATTTACCTGACCTACTAAACTTGGCATATCCTTACTAAAGCATCAGGAGCCAAACCGCTACCAAAAACATGCAAAGTGCATTCCAGAGCAAATAGCTGAAGCATGCAAAAAATATTTGTGCAGGCAAATTTGGGCCTTTCCAGGCATCAAAGCAGCAGGAGGAAGAAACTTTACACCAGCCTTTGCGATATATTTGCCCTGTGCTGTTCATGTAGGAGTATTCACCAAAGATCAAAGGTCACATTTCGACAGAGGAAAAGGCTCTTTGTGTTCACACACAGCCCTATCATCCCCACTTAGCTAGAAGACAAACATAACTGTTAGTTATATATTTTATGGATTGTCTTTTTATGTTTGTGGGCCACATAATGAAACTCTACAGACATTACATTGCAGACTCCACCTTAAATGTAATGTCCCATGAGGATAGTAAAGCTCATTTGATGAGGAGAAGCTCATTCTTTGGTGTTCCTACTAATGGCCTAATAGTGTAAGAATATCAAACTTGAGTCACTCCTTAAATCAGTGATGTTCCCATGATGGAGGTTGTATGTCAGGCCATATGACTTGAATNATGATTCTATGAATATATGTTTACATGTGTTTCAGCTTGCCTCCTGTAGATGACAAGCATTGTCTCAGGGAAGACATGAAAGGACTATTTTAATGTCCTTAATAACTGTTTTTAATTGTGAGTAAGCAAGTTATTACATCTGTGAGTGGAAAAGAAGAGGGAAGGAAACAGCCAAATGCCCAAGTGATAAATACACAAAACCCAGAATCCCTCTCTAGTTAATAAACACAGAATAATTGAGATGGGAAGGGACCTCTAGAGGTTACCTAAGCACAGAAAAGTTGAGATGAGAAGGGACCTCTGGAGATTACCTATTCCAACAGCACTCAAGCAGAGTCATCTACAGCATATTGTCCAGGTACTTGAACACCTCCAAGGTGGGGGCATCCATGACCTCCCTGAGCAACCTGTTGCAGTGCCTCACTACCCTTACTGCAAAGAATTTCTAATATCTAGTCTAAATCTACCCTCCTCAAGCTTCAGATGATCTAAATATATTTTTTTTTTTCCTGGACCCTTCCAGCAGGGATGTGTACATCCTTGAACAAACCACTTCCCAACTCTGGAGCTTGGTTTCCCTCCCTGTAAGACTGGCCACAGACATTCCTTGTGAGATGTTTCAGGGAAGCTTCAGGAGAAGGATGCTATTTATGATCAAGGAGGACATTTAGAACACAGGAAAACCTGATTTTGAATTACCTGTAGAATATTGTAAGTAAAAAATGTACAATATTGTAACATTAGGTAGTAAGTACATAGAGTCTTGCTTCTGTGCTGTTAAGATTGGCTAGTGCTGGGTGATAGGTCAGACTGGATGATCTTGGAGGTCTCTTCCAACCTGGTTGATTCTATGATTCCATGAAGAGCTGTGAGAAATGAAGCCCAAAGATTGTTTCTGGCAGTGCCTTCTTTGCTGTACAAAGATGAGGCAGCAGCTGCTTTTTCAGGATACCTCCCTGCAGACCTCTTTCTGTGAAGGACAAATTTTATTCAGCACTGGTAATAATTGAAAGCCCTTTGATCTCAACACTATCCTTTCTTCACTCCACATGGCAATGACTTGAAATCCACAGAAATAATTTACCTGACCTGTCTTTTATTATCTGCTACATGCTCAAGGCACAGTTTGTTGTCTCTTATACATCAATGAATATTTCTAACTACTGCATCTTCTCTGCCAAGTCATGGTGAACATTACCAGGCTCTTGGCCTGCTGTTTGTCTAACAGTACAAAAAAAAAGACTTCAAAGGTAAAAAGATCCAACCACAGAGTGAAATCACTTTCCTACAATATTCTTCATCCACTGAGTTAGTTGTAGAGTCTCTTCTGCAGTTCCTCTTACCATTCCTTTACAGGTCTTTGCTCACTTCTGATACCTTCCATAACAGTCACAAGGTCTTCTAACTGGTTTCTAGCTGCTGCCTGATATTTCCCTGCAGAGAAGAAAATTTTCAATGTTTCTGATATCCTTGTGACTAACATATTTTGTTGGAGTCTTCGCATCACTTCCTTACCCACTGGAAATCTGGAAAAGGATCCTGGAATTCAGGAGGAAAAGCTAAATGGCTCCTGGGAAAAGGACAGGCAATCACTCTTCTTTTGATCTATCCTCAGTTCTGCTGGGGCAGTAGTAGGAAATGTTCCCAAAAAAAGGGCAGGGATTGGCCACTTGAGCCATCCCAGCCTCTGGAAAAGCTGAGGCCCTTCCCCTGGCACTGACACAAAGCCGTTGCTGCCAGCAGTGCCTCCACCAGCACCATGACTGCTTGGCAGCCTACTGACCTAGACAGTTTCCTGTTTTGCCTAAGCCTAAAGCCATGCCCAGATCCACATTCCCAGTTTGGCAAAGGACAACAGGAGGCACAGGTATGACAAAAGCTCAGTGGCACTGCAGGCAGTCCTCACGTCAGACTCGTAGGTGCCAATGGGTCCTTACCGGCAGTAACGTAATGATGGAGGAATGCAGCTACTGCCAGTGGAGATGGCAAGTGATGGAGGCTTTGGACATCCTGCCTATATGCCTACACTGTCAATTATTTCTCACACCCTTTGCTGGCTCTAGCTGTAGGTAACATGCTGGTTGGTGTATCTGGGATGCAACTTGCTGTATCTAAAACTCTGGTATCAGAGCATGCTGATTCCAGACTCAGCTGATTGAAAACTGACTGTAAAAACATACTAAAGAGTACTTAATACTGGTAATGTTTGGCATTTATTGATGAACAATTGATCAACAGACAGAAGGAGGAGTGGGCAGAGAATAAATTCTTCCTAAGGAATCCCATCTTCCATATGGCCAGAAGAATGAAGTTTTATTAACACTTGTGATTGAATTCCAAGCACAGAATTGTGTATGTGTCCATATTAATAAAATTGCTCTATGTATCCATGTTAATAAAAACCATTAGCTTGCTCTCCTCCCTCTCACTCTAATAACCATCCTGCCTGAGCTTAGAAATACCAAGGAATTTTAGCATCACTCAGCTGTATCCTGCAGAGCTCATAGGAATCACTGCAAGGACACATCTAAGACACAGGAACTCTGCCTTCAGCAATTCATCACTTCCTTTCCCAGACTTCTTCAAGTCCTACCCTCCTACACATACATCCACTTCTGTTTCCATTTCCATGAGGAGCAAACTGAGAAGGGATGAGACTTCTTCCTAGATAAGAGAGACACAGGGAGAGGCAGTAGCTGTGGCCTGGCCCGAGTGATACCTGCCCTTCAAGGTCCATTCTCAATTTCAGCATAGACAAATCCATCCTTCTCTCAGCAGTTACTGCATCATGCACTGGAGGGCAGAAGAAAAAGGCACACATTTCCATATGTCCTGTTTATAGCAACTGCTGAGGTCAGGCTTGAGTTCTCCAGGAAGTATGGGGAGACACACTGGTGGAAATCTTCTCTCCAAAGGAAGCTCCCTAGGGTTTAGACAGCAATTTCAGAAGCCTTGGAGAATGTTTTAGCTGCTACACAAGCTGTAATCAGTGCAGACTTTTCCTTGACAGACAGGCCTACATGCTCATAAAGATGTGATGGAATAGAAAATGAGATCCAGAGATTTCAAATCTCTTAAGTACTGGGTCACGCCGAGCTAGGTGATAGTTAGCAAAACAATAGGAGAGCCTTCCTCCCATTGGCACCAGCCCCCCTCCTCTTCTTTTCACTGCCCTCCATTGGGCTGCATGTGCCAGCTCAACTAATGTTTGAAAAGACCTCTAAGACCATCGAGTCCAACCATCAGCCTAAGGTTACCATGAAAGCATGTGCCAGAGTGCTATGTATACAGGTTTTTTGAACACCTCCAGGGATGGTGACTCCACCACCTCCCTGAGCAGCCTGTTCCAATGCCTAGCTGCTTTTTCAGTAAAGAAATTTTTCTTAATATCCAACCTAAACCTCCTGTGATGCAACTTGAGGCCATTTCCTCTTGTCCTAAAACTTGATATCAGAGAGAAAAAACTAACCCCCACTTCACAGCAATTTCTTCTCTGGGAGTTGTAGAGAGTGAGGTCTTCCCTCAGCCTCTTTTTCTCCAGATGAAACAACCCCAGCTCCCTCAGATGCTCTTCAGAAAACCCTTCACCAGCTCTGAGCAGCACAAACAGCATAGCTGTGCCATTTCTTTTTCTTCCCTATGTTGTTTAGCCTCATGGTGGTTCAGGACATTCTCCAAGCCCTCCTGCTGAAGTCTGCTGTTTACCCAGGGGTTTGTGAAAGCAGCAGCAACAGTGCAAGAGCCTTGACAGCCACAGGGTGTTGGCAATCACTTAGTATAAAAATAAATGATCATGCAAAGGTCAATATTTTTAAAGTGTATGGCCTACAGTGTTTCCAACCTAACAATAAATGTGATGAAAAGTTGTTTTCAACCCTGCCGTTGTCATTGGAATCTGAGGAAAAGGAAATTACTAGGGCAAGATCCAGCCCTGAGGAAGCCTGAGTTGGCTCCATGAGGTCCTGTGGCAGTGTTCCTGTAAGATACTTCTTGGAACACAAACCACAGATTTGGGGGGAGGGGTAGGTACTCTCTATTCACCAATACACATAAAGTACGTTATGTTGTGTTCTTTGGAACAGGGATTCAGAGCTGAGACTCCCAGATCCCAGCCCAGTGGGGAAACCAACAGGCTCCTGGAGAGCCATTCTTAACTTTTCTCTGCAGATAGTTAATATCCAATAACCTTGGGACACCCCCTTGAGCAGTGCAGAAAGGAGGCAGATGATGAATTTAAATGCATATGCCCCACAAATAGAGCAAATCCCACAACCTGAGTACTGCAGGCAGCTGGATTAAGCTCTTATGGTCCCCTGTTTTAAGAAGAAGGACTGATAAAGGCATCTGACTCAAACAGAAGACTCAAACAGCAAGTAGATGGCTTCTTAATCCTCTCTACAGCAATGGATTAACTGCTAAATTTCCTTCCTGAATACCACTGAGCAGTCAGTTTAAGTTGCTCCCTGCTCCTTCAGGATCCTCACCTAAGATCTTAAGCTTTGTGCCTACATGCTGCAGGAAGATTGAGTGTAACAGTCCTTGCGGTCCGCTCCTGAAATGGCATCAAATGAACCGCAGCAGCTTTTACACACACAGTGTCACACAGAATGGCAAGGGCTGGAAGGCACCTCCAGAGCTCATCCAGTCCAGTCCCCCTGCAAAAGCTGCTTCACTCACAGCAGGTTGCCCAGGATCACAATGTTCAGGTGGGTTTGGAATCTCTCAAGAGAAGGAGGCTCCACACAACCTCTCTGGGCAACCTGCTCCAGTGCTCCAGCACCCTCACAGCAAAGACATTTTACCTCAGGTTCAGAAGGAACCTTCTGCTTTCCAGTTTGTTCCCATTCTTCTTGTCCAGGCTAATAGCTAAACACAAAAAGGCACAGAAGAGGAACATTTTTTATTTTTATAATTAAAAGGCATCATTCAATCATTAACTCCTGATAACACAATCAGTTTCTCACAGGCCAGCTTCATGGGATGGAGCAGTTCAAAGGCCTGATCAGCTCTGGTGTACTTCCAGTAGACTTCACAGTACTGTCACCTGGGTTGTGACACAGACTAGGGAATGGCTTGAGAGAGTCCAGCACAGAGCCACAAAGACGATGAAGGGAATGGAACATCTCTGTTGTGAGGAGAGCCTGAGGGAGCTGGGGCTGTGCTGCTTGGAGGAGAGGAGACTGAGAGATGACCTCAGCAATGGTTATAAATATATAAAGGATGAGTGCCAGGAGGCTGGAGCCAGGCTCTGCTGGGTGATGCCCAATGACAGGAGCAGGGGCAATGGTGGAAGCTGAGGTATAGGAAATTCCATGTAAATACAAGGAGGAATTTCTTCCCTGTGAGGATGACAGAACACTGGAACAGGCTGCCCAGGGGGGTTGTGGAGAGTCCTTCTCTGGAGATATTCAAGAGCTGCCTGGATGTGTTCCTGTGTATCTGGTCTAGGTGATGCTGCTCTGGCAGGGGGGGTGGACTGGGTGAGCTTTGGAGGTTCCTTCCAGCCCCTGACATTCTGTGGTTCTGTGATCCCTAAATATGGAGGGGAAGGGACTACACTGTGGGCCACAGGCCTTTGAAGAAGCTTTTTTATTGCCTCACTTCAGCTCACCTCATTCTTCTGTCACGGTGTTGACACTGCTCATGTGCTTGCCTTTGGATGATGGCAGCTGGGCTGTGTAAGGCAGAACTCTGGCACTGGGCCTTGGGTGCAATATCAATGTATCATGTAATTATTGCTGTGCTTCTGTACTATGGCTTCAATTGTAAGTATCCTTGTGGCTCTCATCCTACACACAGCAGGGTAACTTCAAGAGGTGATGGCTAACCATTCACTGGATAAAACTGGGCTCTGGCTAGCCCTGTCCTTGGCCAGTGAATGGCTTGCAAGCAGAGGCTGTGTGATTTCAACAGAGCTCCTCCCATACATTCATTATCATTTGTTCATTCCTCAGCAAGGAAATTACAGTTTAACAGGATTCATCTACAGCCTGTCCAGACCTGTTAGGACACCTGTGCTGAGTGAAGGCTCTCTCACCCCTTTGCCCCCATCAGGGCCAGTCCCCTCATGGTGATGTCTTATGTTCTGGTCTCTCTTTGTTGTCCCCGTGCGTCACATGCAGCTGGCGACTGCTATCAGCTCTTCCCCAGGAGCAACCCTCTGAGTAGGTCCTGTTAGCACAAGCTCTCCCAGCACAATTCCCAGAGCTTGCAAAATCTGCTTGCAACACATTCAGCAGCTCCTTTTACTTGCAAGTGTTATTTACCTTCCTATAAAAAAAAAGATGCAACTTGTATGTGAGTTGGGAAGTCAGCACAATCCTCACTCCATTTAGTCGAATTTATGCCTATCTTGGAGGGCCAGACAGGTCCAAGAGGAGTGTAATGTGACTGCTGAGATCAGTACAACACCAACCTCATCCTCCAAGGCCATGGGGAGAATTCAGCACTTTGCTGATTCACTGCAGAGTATTTTCCATTGTTTCCTCCCAAAGCAAAGTGGACTCATATGACAGACACTTCACTAATTAATTCCTAGCTGATATTTTTTCAACAATTCTTTTCATTGCTAATCTTTCACATACCCATGGGTGGATGTGATGGTTTGGGAGTTCTCTGCCCGCCCCCCACTTTGTAAAGTCCCCCAGACTAGAACTCAGCCAGCTGGAAGTTAAGGACTGAAGCTCAATTTACAGTTGAGCACAATGTACAAGCAGAGATATACACAATAGACAGGAATAGTTACAGAAATATACAAGTTAAAGGTAATACAGAAACACAACACCCCTCCCAGAAATCAGAGTCCCCAGGAGGGGCTCCCAACCACCCTTCCACCTTCTCCCCACCCCTATACCTTACCCCAAGGTTTGCCTTACACACAAGGTGAGTTTGGAGGATTGGTCAGGGGGATTAGAAGGAAAGTGGTTAGTGAGGTTACTCAGCAGAGAGGAGAAGGCAAGAAACTGCTAGACAGCCTGAGACGCTGTGCTCCAGAGACACTGCAAACCCAAGTGGCTTATCTTTGTTTTGTATTCTTTTCTTAAACATCTCAGCAAGCCTATGAGTGAAGCAGACATCACCATTGTTTCCCTTTCACAGCCTATAGTATAATTTTCTCCATTGAAATATTCCAATTAGCCTCAAACCAGCACAGTGGAGTACTCACAGCAACTCTGACCTGTTTGGCAAGAAAATTCTGTGCAGAAGATGTATAAATCTCCATGACACATTTCAAACTTGTGGCAGTGTTCTGAAACACATTGTGATTTCAAGGGCTTTTCACTAAATTTTTCATTAAACTTTTCTTCAGGTAAAATTTCTTAGATGATGATGTGAGAGATGTCTGAAGAAATGGGCCAGTGTGGTACCATTTTCTTAGGCATAGGATATGGTCTTTTATAGTGATAATTTGCAGGTCTGAAATAAGGAAATTCAAGCTTTGGTTGTGTTGTTTTAATTTATTCCCTGCTGAATGTAAAGGTAGGGGAGAAATATTTTAGTTGTCACAGTGCTGTGATAAGATACAAATGCTCCAAATTATTCATAAGGAATACAGAATCATAGAATCATAGGATCAGTCAGAATTGGAAGGGACCACAAGGATCATGTAGTTCCAACCCCCCTGCTATAGGCAGGGACACCTCACACTAGATCAGGCTGTCCAGAGCCTCATCCAGCTTGGCCTTAAACACCTCCAGGGATGAGGCTTCCACCACCTTCCTGGGCCACTTGTTCCAGGGTCTCCCCACCCTCCTGGTGAAGAACTTCTTCTTAACACCCAGTCTGAATCTGCCCATTTCTAGCTTTGTTCCGTTCCCCCCAGCCCTATCCCTACCTGACATCCTAAAAAGTCCCTGCCCAGGGTTTTTGTAGGTCCCTTAAGATACTGAAAGGCCACAATAAGGTCACCTCAGAGCCTCAATCACCTTTACATTGTTACTTAAATTTTCAGTCACATTATCCTCATTGGTTTTGTTTTCTAAGTAATTCATGGAGACAAAGGGATGCTCATTAAAATATGCACTCACTTTGGACTCTCTGAATGAATGTTTAAGCTTATTTATAGAAATGCAATTTATGCATAATTAAGTGAAAATAGTAAAACACACTCACCATAGTTTTAATTTTGCAAAACAATGTAGTAAGAAATCTAAGAAATACAGTAATGGCTCAATCAAAAATATATTTGCAAAATATGAGCAGAAATTGTTTCTGTTATTGGTTTTAGAGAGCTGGGGTTATTCACCCTAGAGAAGAGGAAATTCCAGGGGAACCTTAGAGCTGCCTTCCAATATCTGAAGGGATGCTACAGGAAGGCTGGAGAGGGACTTTTATAAGGGTGTCCAGCAAAAGGACAAGGGGGAATGGTTTTAAGGTGAGGGAGGGTAGGTTTAGACTGGACCTTGGGAAGATATTCTTCAGTATGAGTGTGGTAAGACTCTGGAAGAGGTTGCCCAGAAAGGCTGTGGATGTCTCCTCTGTGGAGGTGTTCAAGGACAGGTTGGGTGAGGCTTTGAGCAGCCAAGTCTAGTTGAGAGACATCCCTGCCCATGGTGAGGAGGTTGGAGTAGATGATCTCTAAGGTCCCTTCCAACCTAACCCAGTCTATGGTTTTACATTGGTCTATAAAAACTTCCCTGATGCTGAGTAGATGATGTGATAGCATGATCAGAAGTTTACCACCNTACATATTTTTAAAAGAATATTGTAAGTTATAGGAGAAATCTCTATTCCTTTGGGAAAAAAAAAAAACCCAAAACCCCCAAAAAAACAAACAAAAAACCCCAACCAACAAAAGAAAACAAACCAAAAAAGAATCAGAATTATAATTACAGCACATAAAAGGATAAGCTATGTCTGTGGGTTATAACAGCTATAGTAATTCTACTGAAGTAAAATTTTCCTATCACTTAAATATGGAAAGATCTGATTTGGCCAGTGTGTCCCCAGTCTACATTCATCAGTCTGGGATGAAGTTCCACTGAATTTTTAGACTAATTGCACCAGAACATGGGAAAGGAACAGGGCTGGTATCATTTTTTTCTGTGAGTGCTCTTTTGCCTTGCTTTTTTATACCATATGACAAGCAGTCCCAGCTGGGCTAACACCACAGCATAATCATCTTTAGGGAAACATATCTTACTTGCATGGCTTGTTAGTACACACTGGACTGGACTGCTCTGATCTGTTAGCATCCCTGACTCACTTGTGTCTATGGCTCTGTTTAATATATTTTATAATAAATTCTTTAGTGAGCTGGAGTTGAACTGTTCTAGACAGCCTCTATTAGCATGACTCATTATTATCTAAACATTCAAAGGCAGAACTGGATCTATGTTGTCTGGTTTCATCATAGGCAAGCTTAGATGCAAACACATGCAAGCCTGGAGCTGCATCACTTAAAAACAAAGCTGTATTGGCTAGGCCAAAAGCAGAATTCATTAGTCACTCTTGAATTTCAAATCTTGACTTGGAATAGGAAATTGAGAGAATTAAATGTTTTGCTAAATGTAAACACTACTGGGGAACTGCTGTCTCCCTACACTACAAATGTTCTGTGCAGCCCTGTTCCCCTTGCTTCAGAAAAGGAGATGGGAGAGCTGTAGCAGATCCAGAGAAGAGCAACAAAGGTGATCCAGGGTATGAATGTCTTCCACAGGAGGAACAATTACACAGGCAAGGAAACCTCAGCTTGGAAAACAGACAATTGAGAGGATATATGATAAAATCATAAGAAATGGGGAGTGGCATGGGAAGGGTGAAGAGACATCACTCACTCATGGTCTCTCAACAGCAGATGCAGTGACATCAGATGAATCCATAGGTGGTTGGTTCAAAACAAAGTAAAGGAGGTGACATTTTCATGCAGCACATGTTAACACTAAGCACTGCTTGTGAATACTTTGTTTTGAAGACTGCTTTGTTAGGTGGAAGTGAGAAGTTTTCACAGGTCGAAGGGCAAGCTAAAGCTCAGGGGAAAGAAATCTGTAAGGTCACAGAAATCACAGTGCTCAAGTCTCCAAGCTGCAAATAACTGCAATGCTGCAACACTTGGGAGATGTAACACTACTCACTTTGTCACTTGCTGTCCTGTTTAATCCATTATCTTGGTCTGGCTCAGCACAGCTATTCTCTTTTTCTTTGCTTCTTAGCTGACCATTGTGAATATTTGTATAGTGCAGCTGTACTTTTTGGATAATAACCATCTCACAAGCTGATCTTGAGCTTGTTTCAAGATGAGTTCCCAAAGAACATTGCAGCAAATCTCAGAATATAAATATGAGACAACGTAGTGTTGATTTGCATCGAAAAATGAAAGCAAACATAAAACACTGGTCCAAATATTTGTAGCTTCAATATCATAGAATCATAGAATCATAGAATGGTAAGGTTGGAAGGGACCTCAAGGATCATCTAGTTC
>WBNM01003834.1:0-32861 GCA_013399055.1 Ramphastos sulfuratus | reverse complement strand
CTGCACACAGGACTGCAGCTGGGGTCTGAGGAGAGCAGAGCAAAGGGGCACAATCCCCTCCCTTGCCCTGCTGCCCACACTGCTCTTGCTGCAGCCCAGCACACAGTTGCTGTCTGGGCTGCACTCACACTGCAGCCTCATCTTGAGCTTTTCATCAACCCATGATGACAAGATCCATTCTTGTTCTTACCAAGTCTTCCACAGTTAAGAGATATAAAGATTGTTAGGGAAACACATTACAGGATTCTTTCATCACCAACGAAAAGAAGTGCTAAAATATATTTGAAAGTAATTGTTTGCCTATAACTATGCATTTCTTTATGTAAAATTAAAAGGAAATGCACACAGTATGGAATAAGGACCAGGAAGGAAGACAACTATATGTTGAAGAATTAGCCTGTAACCAAGATAATACTAATTTTTGTGTGGATTTTTATATTATTAGCTTGCTTAGTCTAGTAAAAAACACTCAAAAATGAATTTTGGGAGAGAAGGAAAGGAGAAGGTGAAAGAGGCCCACCTCTGACTTCAGATGGCTTTCTTCCTGTAGGACTAAGATTTTCTGGAAAAGAGTAGATTTATAGCCTCTTCTCTACAACTACTTGAAAGGAGGTTGTAGTGAGGTGGGTGTTGGTCTCTTCTCTCAAGTAACAAGCAATAGGATGAGAGGAAATGGCCTCAAGTTGCACCAGGGAAGGGTTAGGTTGGATATTAGGAAATACTTCTTTACTGAGAGGTCAAGCATTGGAACAGGCTGTTCAGGGAGGTGGTAGAGTCATCAGCCCTAGAGGTGTTAAAAATCCCTCTGTAGACATGGCACTTTGGGACATGGTTTAAATGGGTTGATGGTCCTAGAGATCTTTTCCAACCTCAATAGAATGGTTTGGGATGGAAAGGACCTTAATGATTCTGTGATCTTTCCAATAACACATGGCACAAAGAGATTAAGCAATCAAGGAGCAGATGGATGATTAAGTGAACAGAGGAAGTGTGTAGAGGGACATCTTCAAGAAGGGAGAAAAGGATGACCCTGGGAACTACAGACCAGTCAGTCTGCCTGGGAAGATCATGGAGCAGATCCTCCTGCAGGCTCTGCTAAGGCAAATGAAAAACAAAGCAGAGGTAATTGGTGTTAACCAGCAATGGCTTCACCAAGGGCAGATCTTGCCTGACAAATTTGGTAGCTTTTTATGATGAAGTCACAGCAACAGTGGACAAGGGAAGGGCAACTGATGTCATCTACCTGGATCTGAGTAAGGCATTTNTCAGAGGGCTGCAGCAGCTCTGCTGTAAGGACAGGCTGAGAGAGTTGGGGCTCTGCAGCCTAGAGAAGAGAAGGCTTCCAGGAGATCTTGGAGTGGCCTTCCAGTGTCTGAAGGGGGCTACAGGAGGGCTGGGGAGGGACTATTGACAAGGTCTTGCAATGACAGGACAAGAGGCAATGGGTTTGAACTGGCAGAGGGGAGATTGAAACTGGATGTTAGGAGGAAGTTGTTTGCAGTGAGGGTGGTGAGACACTGGCACAGGTTGCCCAAGGAGGTTGTGGCTGCTCCCTCCCTGGAGGTGTTCAAGGCCAGGTTGGATGAGGCCTTGAGTGACCTGTGCTAGTGGAAGGTGTCGCTGCCTGTGGCAGGGGGTTGGAACTGGATGATCCTTGAGGTCCCTTCCAACCTTACCATTCTATGATTCTATGAGGTAGAGTGGCAAGAGAACCAGATCTGTAAATGGATGGGTAAATGATATTAACATTGAAGGAGCCTGAGTTTAACATTCTATGGAGAAGGGAACCACAGAAAGATGTTAAGAGAAAGAAAAACAGCAAGAAAGATTCAGGAAAAGAGAGTTGGAAAGTAAGGAAATAGGTGACCAAGCCTGCTTGAAACTTTGAAATAAGGAATAAATGTGGCCTATTACAATGCATAGTCATACAAAGCAAGGACAGAACCTTCTCCTCCCTCTCAGATTCAGCTAACAGCAAAAGAAGTGGGAAACTCAAACCAAAATGACAGTGACTGGAAGACAAGCCAGATCACTGAATGTCTCTTTGAGAAGGAGCCCTGAAACCACCAAACCATGGAAGCCAGGAGTGGGAAGTCTTTCCCCTGTTTCTTTCTGGTCACTTTGCACCTCAGTCGTCAGACTTTATGTCATTCCCATCACACAGCTGTAGCCTGCAAGCTTGCTAATCCAAGCCAGTCAATTCCTTGGGAAATAATACAATTCCCAAGCCAGCCTCATTGAAATCAGAAACAGTATTTCTTTTCTTAAGAGTTTCTAATCTGTTAAAGTCTTATTTACTCTCACAGTGAGAAACCATACACTTGGAGAAAACCAAGCAGACAAAAATTGCTTCTATGCCCCAAAACTTGTTTTTCCCTGACATTAGACCAGGAGGACTGAAGTACTTTAAGGACTGTCATTCCCACCTGTGTGACACAGGTCCTTTGAGCAACACCTTCCTCTCACCTGGAAAGACAACCTCCTTTGAAAGAGGACTATTTTATATCTGGGGTCCTGAACACTTTTCTGGCTTTGACTTGCAAAAAGCTTCCATGATTTGTAAAGGAATTATTTAATAGTAATACCAAAAAAAAAGGCATTCTGTTGTCTTTTCATTTGGCTTTGTTTATAAAGCTGTATTACAATGGACCCATGCTCTGTTACTGCAATATTCTAACTGCTGAGCATACACCATTCCCATCAATTAGAGCAGAAATCCTATGGTCTTGTAATGCACACTGTAACTACCTCTTGTTACTGTAAGTAACAGGAGAGGTTTATTACAGTAACTGCAGGAGAGGAACCTCTGCATGTTCCACCCAAAGGTGTACCACTTTGCCATGAATTAAAGCAATGTAAACAAAGAAGGGATCAATTTTCTGCAGTGTCACTGAGGTGATAATTAAAGGACAATGAAGAACACATCTAATTATTAGGAGATGGGAACTTGATAACTTTGGGGAAAGGACATCTCTGACGCTTTGCTCACAACAACAAAGAAATGGACTCTGTGACCCTGCAAAGGTCTTTTATAGCTTTATGTTATGAAAGTCAGCTCTGGGCCGATCATTTTATCTCCATTTAGTCAGACTGGTGACAATGAGGGCAAAGATTTGCTTGAATGTGTCAGCCTTTTGAATATGAAGCAGGTCCTAAGTGCTCATTAAATTCTTGGCACTCTTAGCTCCTTCAAAAAGAATTCAATCATTTTATCAGGTTAACAACCATAGAATTATAGAATGGTTTGAGTTGGAAGGGAACTTTAAAGGTCATTTAGTCAAAACCTGCTGCAGTGAGCATGGACATCTTCAACTACATCAGGTTGCTCAGAGCTCTATCCAACCTGACCTGTTATGTTTCCAGGACTGGGGCATCTACCACCTCTCTTGGCAACCTGGGACAGTGTTCCACCATGCTCAGTGTAAAAAATGTCTTCCTTATATCTAGTCTTTCAGTTCAAAACCATCAGCCACCATCCAGTGACCACAGCCCCTGCTAAAAAGTCTGTCTCCATCTTTCTTATAGGCCACTTTAAGTATTGGACGGCTGCAGTAAGGTCTTCCTGGAGCTTTGGGTACAACATTGGATACACCAATTGAACACAGATGATTGACATTGGTCAGTGAATGTGTTTCATGGAGTAAGACTGCATAAATGAATAGAGCATCACAAATATGGCTGGGAAGAGAAAGGTGCTGCACGAAGGGGTGGTTAACACAGATGTCTGTGAGGAATTTAGAAATGCTTCTGTGTTGAAGAGGGCAGGTGAAGTGTTTATGCTGAGTTACACTCAGGTATAGCATGGCTGACTTTAGAGACATCTGCCAATAGATGCTAACTGGAGACCTTGCACTTGCTGGGGTGTACTTGCCTTCTGCAGTTTACATGTGAATGGAGTCAGTTTAATGAATAGGCAGAATTCAGCTCCTGAATTTCAATGTTGAAATGATCAGACCTTGTTTTTGCTTTGATCATCATATGAACTTCAGAAGCCAAGAAGTCAGGTATGCAGAGAATCTGCCTCACTGTAGCAGGTTTGCATACACTTTTTCATTTTCATTTCTGTCTACACCAGTTAATCTGCATGAATTGGCACTGAACCTTCTTTGCTGCTATTAGCTCTCTATCCCTGTGAATTATCTGCAGTATTTGAGAACGAGAAATAAACTTTCAGCTGGGATGTGAAAAATGAAAATTCTGTTTAAGAAAAAGATAAATATTTGTCTTTACTGAAAAGCTTTGGAACAGGCTGCTCAGGGAAGTGTTAAAAAAATATGTGTAGATATGGCACTGCAGGGCATGGTTTAGTGGCCATGGTGGTGTTGGGTTGACAGTTGGGCTTGATGATCTTAAGGTATCTCCAACCTTAATGATTCTATGATTTCCCCTAAGAGTCAAAGGGATGCTTTAAGGCTCAATAGTATGGAACTTTTCCACAGTTTGGTTGAGAATAACAACTAATAATCTTTGGAGGAAAAGGTAAGCATATCATAGAATGGCTTAGGTTGGAAGGGACTTTAGAGATCATCTACTTCAACCTTCCTGCCATGGCCAGGGATGCCTCCCCACTAGACTCAGCTGCTCAAGTCCTCATCCAACCTGGCCTTGAAGACCCCCAGGGCAGAGGCATCCATAACCTTCCTGGGCAACCTATTTCAGAGTCTCACCACCCTTGTACTTAGAGTAATAAAATTATTGTTTGGAATAGGTGCTAGAATATGTCCACTGGCATTTGATTATCATAAATGGTTTTGTTTGTTTGTTTTCTTTCATATTACAGAAGTGCCAATCGTGCAGAAAATGCAGTAATGCCATAAAAAAACCCCAACTATAATACCTCCAATGAAAAAACTCTGGAGCATGTTGCTAAATAAAGCAGAAGTAGAGACAAAGATGAGAGGAAAACAAAGGTCAGACAAATCTGTGAGGAGTTCCTTCAGTGTGTGAAAAATGCACATTATGCCTAACATAAGTAAGAGGGCACATCTGACAGCAATGGGGAACACATGAAAAACGCAGGTCTCAGAGACTTTCTGGCTTTTACTATTTGCTGCTTTGAAGAGAAAATGTAATTAAATCAAGTTTCATCTTGTATAGAAGATAAGGCACTTGAAGTGATGGCAAAGTGTAGGAGGTGTTGACAAGTGCTATCTACACGAGTGCCACTGGGAGAACTCGTATTGCTGTTTGATTTGGGCAGTGATAGGGAAATATAATTTTCTTCATTATTATTCAGGCTAATGCAGAATATCAGTGTCAACCAAAAGTAATTGTTGCAGTTGTTTAAAATAATCAAGGTCTGCTTTCTGATTATCCAAATGCATTTTCTGCTGTCTATTACATGAGGAGGTCAAGAAGAAAGCGATCTCTGATGTCGCAACGCGTCATGCGTTAATGTGTGAATACAGAAGCCAAATATCAGACACAAGATGTGTAAGTGACAAACACCTAATTTGTATTGACAGTTATCACAATTATTTGCACAAACTGAACACTGCCACATACATTTGTGTAATTAGTCACATCCAATAACCAATTTGCTTCTGGAATGAAGAGTGCGTTTGCCATGTGCAGCATCGCATCTGAACAGTTTATTAGTTTTCAGATATTTTCACAGTCTTAATCTCCAAGATAGGCATTTTCCTTGCGAAAGAAGCACCAGAGGCACATTTCCAAAGGCAAACAGCTGTTGTTTTGTTCTGTCTGTACATCACCTAGAGGAAAGTTGGACAAGGTGGCCTTCGAGGGTCTCTGCCAACCCAATCTGCAAAAGGCTTCCTTGTGGCATCTTGTCTCTTCGTATAAAATAGATGTAATTAATAACCTGAAAACACAGTAGAACTTTCTTGCACTCCACAGTCATCAAATTCCAGACACATATAGTTTCCCTCTTACAGTGGAAACAACATGTAATTGGGCTATGCCCAGAGTAATTATTTCAAAGAATTTAAAGGGATGATGGAAATTACCTTTTCTTTTCTGAAACCATCGTGTGTAGTAGCAGAGTATGCCAAAGCGTGGCAGTAATATTGAGGATGTGAAAGAAACCACTGCAAGCAAAGCAGAGGTAGTGGGAGAAGCTGGTTGGAAGCCACTCGGCAGGGCTTTTGCCTCTGGCTGTGATCCAGGGCAAAGGGCCGAAGGGAGTGAATGCTTTGGCCGGGGCCACGCCAGCTCCCCGGCGAGTCACAGCGTCGCTCTGTGAGCAGGTGTGACATCTCCTCCAAAATCAGCCCTGGCCTCACCCTGCCTGACAGCAACTCTCTGCCCAAGCGAGGAGTAGCTAAGTCAACTTCTAAACTCAGTACCAAGCCCATTTTTAATTGGCAAGTTAATCGTGTGAAAATGCTGACTGAACGTCACTCCTAAGTCCCAGCCTTTTAGTTAAGCACATTCGTAGGTGGGGCATGTATAGGAACAAGAAGGCCCTAGGACAAGTTGGAAACTGAGCTCTGGCAGCCACATTGTCCCCAGATTACAGCTCATGGCAGATGTTCACCAGAGCTACATAAACTTTGCCAAGCTCTGCACAGCCTTGTAAATCCCACGAAATGTAAAATCTCTGCCTTTTAACAGTGCTGGAGAAATTGGGCTTCCCCTCACTGTTTGCATGTTGAATCCACCTTTGTGCTTTCCATCATATTTTGGACATCTTTATAGGACTGCAATTAGGGTGCCTTAAAATCTGAATGACAAGTAAGAATAAAATGCTGAATTCTGAGTCACTTCAAGCTAAAATCTCAAGTCATTAAGCCACATTCCCCTTCTCTTCCCATTCAGGTCAGGGAGAGGTCTTTGAAGTCAGTCGTGCCACAATCCTCTAAAAGTGTTATTGGCCCAATTCTTATTTAAAATCCAGTTTTATGACATTCCATTCATTTCCATGAAATTTGCTCCTCATTTGCAAAGTAAGGGAGATTAGAATCAAATCTGATGAGGTTTGCTGCAGAAGGTCAGATAAGAGTGAAAAAGTATCTCCAGGCTTCTGTCTTTGGAAACAAGTCTCCTAAATCATGTTGGTGCTTGCAAAAGTAACAGAAATGGTAATTAGACAACAATTGTTTTGCCTTAATTTTACTTGTTTGGTAAAGGATGACCTGTAAGAGGCTTAAATGCTTCACAGCCTTTCAGGATGTAAGATGCAAATGAAACCACAGTTGGCTCTGTTCCCTCTCTGTGATGGTGGCCAATAATGGATCCAGGGAAGTCTATATTAACAAGGCACATTCCTAGTGAGCTCCTGCAGCCTACAGCACTCTTTGGTACAGCAGTTTCCCGAGGAAATTCTGTGACATACTTGTTTCTTACAGCAGGGAGCAAATCAAGAGTAATTGCACTGAAATTTTGTGGAGTTATATAAAGGTACATAACCAGCACTGCTAGGTGTATGTGGGTTTTTTTTTCCCTGTAGGCCAAGGCAAAACATCTGATTTAAATATCTCCCAGTCCTGGTGGTGGGTGAGTGAGGTGGGTATTGGTCTATTCTCCACAGTAACAAGTGATAGAATGTAGTGGCCTGCCAGTATCTGAAGGGGGCTACAGGAGGGCTGGGGAGGGACTATTGACAAGGGCTTGTAATGGCAGGACAAGGGGCAATGGGTTTAAACTGGAAGAAAGGAGATTAAACTGGATATTAGGAAGAAGTTCTTTACAGTGAAGGTGGTGAGACACTGGCACAGGTTGCCCAGTGAGGTTGTGGAGCACAGAAGCACAGAATGTGATCTTTGATGCTTCTGTGCTCCACAACCTCCCTGGAGGTGTTCAGGACCAGGTTGGATGAGGCCTTGAGTGACCTATTCTAGTGGGAGGTGCCCCTGCCTAAGGTGGGGGGTTGGAACTGAATGAGCTTTGAGGTCCCTTCCAACCTAAACCATTCTATGATTCTTTGAATGAGAGGAAATGGCCTGAAATTGCACAAGGGGAGGATTAGTTTGGATATTAAGAAAAATTCCTTTTCTGCAAGTGTGGTCAGGGATTGGAACAGACTGCCCAGGGAGGTGGTGGAGTCACCACCACTGGAGGTGTTCAAAAAACGTGTAGCTATGACACTTTGGGACATGTTTCTGTGGGCATGGTGGTCTTGGACTGATGACCTTAGAGGTCTTTTCCAACCAAAATGATTCTATGGCGGAGTTCAAATTACATTTGAAATTAGCACATTTTAATGACAATATCTGCTTAATTCCCGGCCTCACTAACACAGTGAGGCCAAGAAATGCTTTTGGAAGATAAATGGTAATTATAGTTAATTCTGCTTGCACTTATTAAATCATAATTCCACTTCTTATTGCTAAAAGAAGTATCATTTAAATATTCATAGTACCAGCAACGCTTACGTTCCAATCATAACTTTTATTGTAAACTTTAAAAGCTGTTTGCTTTCAAATAAGTGCACTGAGAAAGAGTTTTAGACACCTCTATTATTCATGGAGAAGACACAGGATCATTTGCTGTCCACACAGTGCCCCGGGTGCAGAGCACGTGGATGGTGCTTTGCAAATACAAATCTGGACAAGGTTCCCGCCCCGAGAAATTTGGAGCCTATTTTGAATAAGTGCAACATTAACAATTTAAGGATTAGGCACAGGAATAGATGTGAAGAGACAGAGGAGGTCAGGAAGGTTAGCTGGATGAGGTGGGATTTAACAAGAGATTTTAAAGCTCTCTTGATTCACAGGTAAAGCAAATTTGTTCCACGAGCAAATGCTGTCACACGAAATTCCTTCAAAGTCTTGTTCTGAGAGAAATTTGAGTTCTGAATATTTCAGAAGTTTGGAGAGGGCACTGACCTTCACAAAACACAGGAGAGGAGGATTGATGCCCATGTGAGCAGTTGAGATCTAAAGATGATGATTTCCTGTGACCTAAATTTCTGTCCTTTTTGTTCACAACTAGGCTAGCAAATTAGCACCTGAGTTTATAGCTTTTGCCTTGCTACATACTAGTAAGGATTGCATGATTTGAGTTTTAATTTGCTCTAAGCTAACCATTACAGCCTGCAGGCTAAATTGGGGTAACTGCTGAAAAAAACCCCACATTTTTCCAGAAACAAAAGATTAAAAATTGCAGGGTAGTCCTAAACCAGCTCTTCCCTCAACAAACATGCAGTGGGGCTTGCACACTCCCTCGCCCTTGTCTTAGCTCCTTGACTCTGTGGATTCATTCACAGTCCCTGCTTAGCAGTAGTAAGCTGTGTCTGGTGGCCAGGATGGTGCACTGGAGTGACTGAGGGAGCTGGGGATGTTTAGTTTGGAAAAGAGGAGACTGAGGGGAGGCCTCATTGCTGTCCACAGCTACCCAAAGGGACATTGTGGAGAGGTTGCTGCTGGGCTCTTCTCACAGGTAACTGGAGACAGAACAAGGGGGAATGGCCTCAGACTGAAGCTGGGTAGGTTTAGATTGGACATCAGGAAAAGGTTTTTCAGGGAGAGAGTGGTCAGGGACTGGAATGAGCTCCCCAGGGCGGTGGTGAAGTCACCCACCCTGGATGTATTTAAGGGTGGTTTGGATGTGGTGCTTAGGGCTATGGTTTAAGGTGAACCTTATAGAGTAGGGTTCTAGATTGGACTTGGTGATCCTGAGGGGCTTTGCCAGCCTGGATGTTTCTGTGATTCTGTTCCTGTGTACAGAATGTGGCTCTCCCAAAGGGCCATGTGATGCTTCAGCTGTCAGCTGGGTCACAGAAGATCTGCTGAGCAGCTCGGACATGAGACTCTACAAAGCTGCACCTGCTCCCAAGGCACCCAGATGTGACATGCACAGCCAGGCTGTGCCTGCTGTGGCACCTAGAATTTGTTATGAAACATTTAAACCTCTGCTAGCTTATGGCACATCTATAAATCACCTCACACTAGGCTGCTGACCACAATTCCTGGGGTTTGTGTCATGCCACTTATGGTTTTACTGTAGACTTGTGTTTTAGAGCTTTGTTTTACAACCCTGTATAATAAATCCACTAAAATAAACATCTGCACCTGTATTTTTTCTGGTTACAGTTTCCTGCCTTCTCAGCATTTTTAAGTGATCCTGAGTTTTATTTCTTTTTAAGATAAGCTGCGAGATACTTGCAGTAGCAGCCACAAACATGTCAAATGAGTTAGTGCCAAAAGGGTTGTGTAACAGCAGAAAGAAAAAGTATGGTTTGCTGGTTTGACAGTACCATTTCACCTTTTAGTTTTTTATTAGCAAACTAATATTTATATGATGAATTGAGTCATGTAGGTGAATTTTAAAGCTGTACCAGAGATCCTCTAGTTAAAAGAAATATTGAGCTATAGTAATCAACCTCCTGAAATGTATATTGCTGGAAAATAGAATTATAAAATTGTTTTGGTTGGAAAAGACCTGTAAGATCATCAAGCCCAATCACCAACATAATGGCACCATGGCCATTAAACCATGTCCTGAAGTGCCCACATGTTTTTTGAACACCTCCAAGGATGGTGACTCCATCACCTCCCTGAGCAGCCTGTTCCAATCCCTGACCACTCTGGCAGGAAAGAAATTTTTCCTAACCTCCAACATAAACCTCTCCTGGCACAACTTCAGGACATTTCTTCTTGTCCTATCACCTGATACCAGTAAGAAGAGACCAACATCCACCTCACTCCAACCTCTTTTCAAGGATGTGTAGAGAGCAAAGTGGTTTTCCCTCAGCTTCCTCTTCTTGAGACTAAACAACCCCAGGTCCCTCAGCCATTCCCTGTAAGACTTGTTCTTCAGACCCTTCAACAGCTTTGTTGCCCTTCTCTGGACATGCTCCAGCACCTCAATGTCTTTCTCATAGTGAGGGCTCCAAAACTGAACCCAGTACTCCAGACTATGTGAATATTCTCACATATGAGAAGCAGAACAAATGCATGCAGAAGCACATACCTCTGATGTTAATGAGTTATATTTGCAAGTTGGGTGAAGGGAATGCAGTGCTGTATAGTGGAACAGACCTGTGAGACAGTTACAATCTTTGACTTTCAGCATTTGATTGCTTTCTTTGGGTACTTTGAAGGAAATATGAAATAACTGTAAATTGTAACTGGACATCAATACAAAGCTTAACCCTTACAGAAAGCTGTCATGACTCAAATGCAGATAGTGTCATGAAAGCAAGTAGGAACCTGTGCAATTATTCATTTTAACACAGCTGTCTGCAAAAGATCACAGATGAAAAGGATACACAAAAAACTCCACAAAACCAGAGGAAGAGGAGTAAAAACTACAAAAGACACTTTATAAATTGCACTTCTCTGGTGCCACTCAGATGACAATCAGAAGGCTGTTACTTCAGCTATGTAATTATAGAGATTTGTTCATTGTTATAGTTTGGTATTCTTGTGAAAAGCAAACCAACAAAGGAATACTTTGGAGTGACCAACAGCACATCTCCCAGCCTCTATACTTCAGAGGATACACAAAGACATTCATTCAATGTGTTTACTCCACACCTGAACCAGTGAAAGGAAGGGAAAACAATCTAGTGAACATTTGCATTTCTCACAATATGCTGTGTCTGGAGGGGAAAAAAAAATAAAATTGTGGAGTGGAAATTATTATTATTTTTTTTTAAACCTGATTTCAAAGGAACTGTATTAGCATTTCAAACCAAGACTAGGGAGAAAAAAATATCAAACAAGCAAAACCAAAGTACCAAAGGGATGGAAACTGAAAAAGGAGTGCTGCAAAAAGTGCAGGATTCAATTACTGGCTCTGGAAATGAAGACAAACATTACCCACATTGCCAAACGACAGGTACGATCTCTTCCCCTGAGCGAAACAAAACAAGCCAAGGCAGCCCCAAAGCATTACCCTGTGAACAGATGGGCCTGGCAGAGATGGTGCCTCAAATACAGGGCTAAGGAGGAGCAAACACAGCTGCTGCACATGCCCCCAGTTCTGCCAAGTGGCCTTAAACATCCTTATTGTGCTCTGACCCAGCCTGCATCTCTCCCTTAAGAACTGAAGCCATTTCTGCAAGTCTGTAGGAGAAAAGGAAGAGTCAATGGATGACCAAATCACTCTGCCATTCACAAAGTAGCCATAAAAGCAAGTAATCATTATCTACAGTTAGTTTAACCACACAAACTGTTTTAAAAACAGAGTTAAACGGGCTCAAACCTATTTCCCATTTAAGCAATTAATAAAAATTAAAACCACCAATGGAAGCATTGCCTTCTACGCTGAGCTCAGCTCCCATGCTGAGAAACATGTTTGTCTGCACACTCAGTTTTTCCTAGTCACTTTTTTAACCCAGCCTGGGCTCTTGTTTCATACTTAGGTATGAATAATATGCTTCATGTAGTCCTGCAAAGACACTCAACTACCCATGGCTGGATGTGGGACTGTTTCTTTGACAATGGCCATACACCGAGTCTTCCTAGCTGGACTCCAGCCCTACAGGCCTGGGCAAGCCCCACAGCACTGGACTCCCTCCAATAAATCAAAGGCCTAAGCTCAGTGAGCATCCCTTTCCAAGACTTCCCCATATACCCCTGCTGCTCCTCTCTGGCTCTTCCATGCTGAGCCTTTTTTTAAAAGCACATTGAATAAGCAGGGAGAGAGATGCACAATTTGCATTACAGTGACCTGGGCAACAGGGGTACTTGCTGCAGGGGAAAGCCAGGAGATGGCATTGCTTTTGGTCACCTCTTTTCTGGCTCATTAGAGGGGAGTTAGATGCCTGTCAAAATAGTGATCTCAGGGTGGATTTCCATGGGAGTTGAGGGGAGGCAGCACAGGGTTTGAGCCACTCCTCAGCCAGCCTATATTTGTGCCTGGCGTTGCCCTGACCTAGGTGCAGGACCTTGCACTTGGCCTTGATGAACTTCATGAGGCTGGCTTGGACCCACCTTTCAAGCCTGTCCATGTGCCTCTGGACGAGGATGGCATTATTATTGGTAGTATGTAGCAGTGTATATTGATAGTCCTGTGTGAGTAGGTCAAGGTAGATCCTACTGATCTGTGACTAAAATTGTGTCTGTGAGAGGTAACTCAGGTAAACAGGAGTCACTGTTCTTGCTTTGTCTGTTGTTCCTCTTGGTAGAGATACAGGAGAGTTTGCAGACCCAACTCTTGAAGCCATACAGGAGTTTACTAATGATTTTTCTGAACCTTGATATGAAATAAAAAGATCAAAAGCTCTGAAGCATTAAACACAATTAGGAAACACTACAACAGTCTTCACAAATCTGAAATACCTGATAAAATACTTCTGGCATGTACGTACTACTACTACCATTTCAAAATCTGATCTTGCAGAAGTGAGAGGCAAGGCAAGCTTCTGTAGGGTGACTACACCTACAATGAATAATCCAATTGCAAGAGCACGTGAGTCATGTGAAGATTTCACCTGACTGCCTGTCCCTTGGAATGGAGGCTTCAGGACATGCACTGCTGCCCAGGGACAGGTGTGGCTGCTGCCTTCAACTTTTACAAAAGAAAAGTATGGATGTGGTCTGATTTAATTAAGGAGCTTGGTTATAACTAAATTGGGCCATTGATACAACATTCCTTTGGAGGAATAGTAGGGGATTACATTGGGAGGTATCACAAGAGCTTTCCCCAACAGCTTATTGGAGCTGTAATGCATCTCACTGATTGATGTGGCACCATTACTCTGAGCTGGTACACAGCTCTGGTCTTGCACTAGGGAAGGTAGCTGGGGACAGAATGACTGCAGAAATGGCATCCCAGTTTTCCAGAGAAAGGTAAAATCACATCTGCCATCAAGCAGAAGGAGACCTTGATTACTCCTCCTGACAGAGCTGGCCAAACTCTTCCTGACTTCAATGAACTTCAGCAGCAGTGTTTCAAAGACAGAGTGTAAATGGCATTTTCCCAGGGGACAGGGTAGATGTGTATGGCTCTCATGTTTGGAATCACCATCCCCCAAAACTGTTATCCCCAAAACTTTAAAAAGACTATGTATAGCTCCCTGATTAACAGCTTAGTTTCAACCAACTGTATAAGTAGGTGAATGTTATGAAGAGCAAAAGTATAACTATAATCTGACTTCAGTTTTAAACTCCAATGCTTCAACTAAACACAATGCAAATGTGGGTTTGTAGGGTAGGAAGAGATAACTTTCCCATTACAAGTTTTTGCATTTAACCTTAGGTAAAAGGAAGCTCTAAGTTTTATGCTGTGCAGACATCTTCAGTGACCTGGTAATATTAAAATTGTCAGCTTGATTTGCAATACTCAGCTGGTGTTCATTGGTTTTCCAGAAAGCAAGCTCTGGTCTATGCAATAACTCAGGTCTATTGATCTATTACAGCATCACATTGGAAGTGCATCAGTTGCCTGGTTTTGAATTGAAAATCTATTATCACTTAAAAATTCTTGCCTGTAATCACTAGTTTAGAAGTGCCTATAGCATGGCAGACACCCAGAAACCTCTTCACATATTCACACTTCTCAAACAGTGGAAGAGAAATACAAAGAAGGAGTCAGAGCCTGAAGTTGCATGTGCCTAATTTCAAAGCACTTCAGGATATTTCTCACGCCTTAACTTGTCTTTAGTCATCCAAACTTGAAATACAAATGTTTTCAAAATTCCTCAGTCCCTCTGTGACTTTCAGGTACTTTGGTTGTTGAGTTCCAAACCCCCATTTTCTCATCACTACTCATCATCAGGTGCTGATGAGACAGAGATATTTCAGCATGGATCCTCTCTGTCACTAGGCACACATGCTCTGCCAATATCTTATGCAGCTTCGTATGTTATGCAACACAGGAATGTTTGTTAAGCATATTTAAATCATCTTTTTTGAATTCCCTAACCAAAAAAATTGTTCTAATCTTGAAAACATTTAATGATGTACATAACAACTACTAGTAATCTCAATGCCTTACAGTTCAGCTTGTGAAGATATGCTTCCAAAGCTAGAGGACAGGAGCGTGCTTCAATTTAAGTTACATTAATATTCATGGCATATAATATACCAAAAGTATACATTATAGAATGAACTATGCATGAGCTGCTTGTGTGCAGGCTTGCAGCTTATGTCAAACATCAATAACAAACTCATTTCCATATCATAGGGCTGGTTCCTTGCAAGAAACAGCTTCAACTTGCTGGGATTTTTGTGACTATTCACTTGGTGCTGGAACGAACTTTCAAAGCCAGAAGGTAGCATGTCCAAGTACCTAACTGTAGAATGTAGCTTCTTAATAGCTAACACAAAGCATAACTTTTCACTTTAGGTCTTCTACATAAAGTCTTCACTCCTGCCTCTCGACAACCACCCCACAGAATGCTGAAGAAATCCCAGTTCAATGCCTGAAGAAATCTCAGTTCTCCAAAACTTGTAAACACGTTTTAAACTTGGACACTTCTATAAACAGATTCAGAGATTGCACTGGGTTGGAAGGGACCATCAAAGGTCATCTTGTTCAGCCCCACTGCAGTCAGCAGGGACACCTTCAACTAGATGAGGCTGTTCAGGACCACAGTGAGTCTGATTTTGAATGCCTGCAGGGATGGGGCCTCAATCACCCCTCTGGGCAACCTCTGATTCAGTATTTTACCACCCTCATTGTGAAGAACTTCCTCCTGATTTCCAACCTTAATCTACCCTGCTCCAGTTTCAAATCATTGCCCCCCATTCTATCACTACAAGCCCTTATATATTAGAGAGATTATTGTCCCTCCCCAGCCTTCCTGTAGGCTCCCTTCAGATACTGAAACACAGCTCTAAGCTCTCCCTGGAGCCTTCTCTTCTCCAGGCTAAATAGCCTCAGATCTTTCAGCCTGTCTTCATAGGAGAGGTGCTCCAGTACTCTGATCACCTTTGTGATCTCCCTCTGGACCTAGGTGCTCCAGTAGGTTTATGTCCCTCTTGTGCTGGGGGTTCCAGGGCTGAATACATTACCCCAGGTGAGCTATCACCAGATCAGAGTAGGGTGTTAGAATCACCTCTCTTAACCTGCTGGCAACTCTTCTTTTGGTTCACCTTTTAAAACTGAATGCCTCTATGAACACTTTTTATACTTTATATCAGAAATAAAACCCCAAAAAACCCAAACCCTCTTTCCTCTTATAAAGTTTATTTTTGTTTAATTCTATGAAGAGTTCAAGGACATAAATATTAGCTAAAAATGTATTGTAAAAATGGGCTCTTGGTGGAAACCAAGAGACACATTCTCTTCAAAGAAATTAATGTATTAGAAATGAGGCTTTTGCTGAGTATATGCAAAAAGTATAATTCTAGACCACTTTCACAGTTCCAGTTTATTTACACTGCAATTTAGAACCCCTAAAAGGAAGAAAGCAGCAATCAATCTTTGAGGGCAGACTGACTTATACCAAGTACAGTCCCAGCAACATGGGTTATTAGATTAAAACATGAGTTACTGCACTGCACTTTCATCTTGGTTATAGAAAAGTTTTAGGAATTTAGGTGCATGACTCTCAAGCAAAGGCATCAACCTACCACAGACTTTAAGATCAGAAGGAACCATTACCTCACAGAGGTCAGGCTCTGCAATCTGCATCAAGCCCATAACTGCTATTTGAAATATGTAAGTGTCAAATAGCCCACAAATTAAAAGTGTAGAAGGTGCTGGCTATTAGGACTAGGGCATTGTGAATGCTTTAACCACTAAGCTCCTTCTCAATTCCTTCCCTTGCCAATTCCTACCCAAGCAGGGCCCAACCTCAAGAGGGAAGGTGGCTCCACCCCAATTAACCTGAGATTTAGGACAGTTGCAGAGGAAATAAAAAAAATGTGGCCTTAATCTTATAAGGCTGGGCAAGGCATTGATTTAGGATCCCTTGCTACTACTTTAGTTAAGTGCATGCCTCTGTCTCCTGCTGCGGGCACTATGTGCGGTCAGCTCTGCTGAGGTCTTCCACAGAGCAGTGAATGTGCCCACTCCCAAGTGCAGCTTGGCATGGTGGTCTTGGGCACCTTCAGAAAAGAACAAACTCAGCATACTTCTGCCAAATTCATTCATTTTGCCAAATTAATATTTTTTAAGTTCTTTGTCTTTAGGAATGTTAAACAGGCTCACAGGATGTCAGGGGTTGGAAGGGACTCAAAGAGATCATCCAGCCCAACCCCCCTGCCACAGCAGGGCCAGACAACGTAGCTCAGGGCACACAGGAACACATCCAGACAGGTCTTGAAAGGCTCCAGAGAAGAAGACTCCACAACCTCTCTGGGCAGCCTGTGCCAGTGCTCTGGGACCCTTCCAGTCAAGAAGTTCCCCCTTGTGTTGAGGTGGAACCTCCTGTGCTGCAGCTTCCATCCATTGCTCCTTGTCCTATCCCAGGGAGTAAGTGAGCAGAGCCTGTCCCCACCCCTCCTGACCCCCAGCCCTCAGATAGTTATAAACATTGATTAAATCCCCTCTCAGTCTTCTCTTCTCCAGACTAAGCAGCCCCAGGTCCCTCAGCCTCTCCTCATCAGGCAGTGCTCCATTCAACCAATCATCCTCGTAGCCCTCCACTGGACCTTCTCCAGCAGATCCCTGTCCCTCTTCAACTGGAGAGCCCAAAACTGAAGGCAGTACTCAAGCTGAAGTCTCACCAGGGCAGAGTAGAGGGGGGAGGAGAACCTCCCTTGATCTGCTGGACACACTCTTCTTAGTACATCCCAAGATCCCACTGGTTCTCTTGGCCACAAGGGCACATTGCTGTGCCATGGATAACATCACCCACCAGCACTCCCAGGTCCCACTCCACAGGGCTGCTCTCCAGCAGATCTCCATGTTTGTAGTTCATAGTTCAACATTAATAGTTCAAACACTCCTGTATCTCTGAAACAGGACTAAAAAACAGTGCCTTGTATAAATTAAAGCTGCACATCACCTTTGAAAGCTCAAGTGTGACTTGACAGAAGGTGTATGCCTCTTGAAATTTATTACTTTATGACTTTTAGCTATGGGTTGTTCTGAATGTTTTGAATTTCTGACTGAGTGTTCAACAACAATAATTCATCATTTTGTTTTCAGAAAACATTGAATATTAGAACCAGTGGTGGCTTTTAAAATTATTATCATTATTTTATTCTCTATAAATAGAAAGCTCTCCTAAGGGGATGCAAAAGTAATAAGTTAGTACTCACAGGAATTAATTTCGAGGCACTAATATTTTCAGGATATTAAAGGTAAGTCACTTACAGACATAAACGAAAGGTATCTGGAGAAAGTTGATGCTGAATTGCCTATTAACAACATAAAAAGTAAATTAGAAGTCTGCATTATGTGTTGAAGGATTACAGAGAAGCTTAGGTACTTTTTCTCATTACTCCCTTAATCATGAAATATTGCAGCACACACATTTCTGTGCAGGCATAGTCCCTAACACCACAGTTACAACATAAACAACTTAAAAGTTAATAGACAGCAGAAAAAAAAAATAATATTGACTTTTCTTTTTGGGAAAAAGACTTCCCAAACATATTTAATCTGCTTTATTTGTTATTTATTATAGCATAAATATCCTGTTTGAATATTGAACAACACTTCCAAACGAATCTGTGCAAATAGTTATGCTTCTGCAGAGTGGTTTTTTCTTTTGGTTTGTTTCTTTTGCAAAACTGAAGTTTATATATTTTGTCACTGGGGAGAAACTTGTTTGAAACCATTGTGCCAATGGAAAGCTATTTAGTGATGGAGAGCTGACAAGAAGGAGGCTGGTGAAGAGTGGCTGAAAGGCAGGTGGATGTGGTGCATCTGATGTGGATATGGAATTAGTGTATTTTCTATTCAATGTCAGATTTTAACTACTCCCTTTTAAAATATATGCTAACATAGAGATGCAATTTTTCCTTTCATTGCATCTTTTGACACTTAAATATATCTATAGATACATTATATAGGTATCTATAGATCTATATCTATCTCTATACATGTATCTATATGTAGATATAGAATCATAGAATCACAGAATGGTAAGGTTGGAAGGGACCTCAAGGATCATCCAGTTCCAACCCTCTGCCATAGGTAGGGACACCTCCCACTAGAACAGGTCACTCAAGGCCTCGTCCAACCTGGCCTTGAACCCCTCCAGGGAGGGAGCAGCCACAACCTCCCTGGGCAACCTGTGCCAGTGTCTCACCACCCTCACTGTAAAGAACTTCTATAGATCTATATAGGTATATAGATCTATGTAGGTATGATATACCTATATTTAAGCCAAATATGGAGAAGAGGCTGAGGGGAGACCTCATTGCTCTCTACAACTACCTAAAAAGAGGTTGTAGTGAGGCAGGGGTTGGTCTCTTCTTCCTAGTATCAGGTGCTCAAGTGAGAGGAAATGGACTGAAATTGTGCCAGGGAAGGATGAGGTTGGAGATCAGGAAAAAAAAATTTCCCTAAAGAGTGGTCAGGCATTGGAAAAGGCTGCCCAGCAACGTGGTGGAGTCACCATCCCTGGAGGTGTTCAACAAATGTGTGGGCATGACACTTCAGGACGTGGTTCAATGGCCATGATGATGCTAGCTTGAAGGTTGGACTTGATGATTTTAAAAATACCTTCTAACTGGAACAATTCTATGATTCTGTGATAATTGAACACAATAAGAAGCTTTCTGTATTTAAGCCAAAGTGTCAAAAGATGCACAAACACTACAATGATACCTAAGGGAACATATGTACATGCCAAACACTGAAGACTTCATGCAAAAATCTGTGCTGGAAAATATAACTCTTGCACTGAGGCACATCACTGCCAAACAACACTGCAGAACAATGGCACTGGAAATAAATATTGACATTTTCCTAGAATTCTTATCTTCAAGCATTTTGCTTCCACCTTCTTCATTCAGCTAAACCCATGGAGATAGTCTACTATTTTTTAAGTGGCATTTGAGATTTTTATGTAGAACTGGAGTCTACTAGTTGTGATTTTATCTGGGTTTTGGTGATACCACGACAGGTGATACTGCTTGTGTTAGTAAGGCACTGAAATGAGCCTACACTGAGCAGTTCCACATTTCACAGGAATTTAATCTACTTTAGGTCTTAATTAATATTTGTCATTACAACTGTGAGGAGTTTATTTTCAGAAAGATAGCCAGCCCAGACAGCCAACCGAGTCCTGGGCTGCATAAAGAGCTGTGTGGGCAGCAGGGCAAGGGAGGGGATTCTGTCCCTTTGCTCCCCTATCCTCAGACTCCATCTGGAGTCCTGTGTGCAGTTCTGGAGCCCCCAGCACAGGAAGGACATGGAACTGTTGGAGAAGGTCCAGAGGAGGCTATCAAGATGCTCAGAGAGCTGCAGCAGCTCTGCTCTGAGGACAGGCTACAAGAGTTGGGGGTCTGCAGCCTGGAGAAGAGAAGGCTTCCAGGAGATCTTGGAGTGGCCTTCCAGTATCTGAAGGGGGCTACAGGAGGGCTGGGGAGAGACTATTGACAAGGTCTTGCAATGACAGGACAAGGGGCAATGGGTTTGAACTGGCAGAGGGGAGATTTAGACTGGATGTTAGGAGGAAGTTGTTTGCAGTGAGGGTGGTGAGACACTGGCACAGGTTGCCCAGGGAGGTTGTGGCTGCTCCCTCCCTGAAGGTGTTCAAGGCCAGGTTGGACGAGGCCTTGAGTGACCTGTGCTAGTGGGAGGTGTCCCTGCCTATGGCAGGGGGTTGGAACTACATGATCTTTGAGGTCCCTTCCAACCTTACCATTCTATGATTCTATCTAAATATTAGTTTTTGACACAGATAATAAGATGATGACCCAAAGATGTGAAAGATCACAAGAGTCATGATTTGTGTTAGAGATTCGTGCCTCTAGAAGTGAAAGTTAGAAGAGTTTGTAAATTAAATGGTGTGCACTGGGACAGGTTTGTTTATTCTCTCCACTCTTCATAACTCCAGAAGTCAAAGTCTTAACTACTTTGCTCTCACTTTTCTTACTACCACCACTTGATCACTTCATTGATGCTGACCAGTAGAGATTTGTCTTACCTATATGACCGCCCTGGCAAAGAGACAAGATATTATAGGTGTTGGGGAGCTTCCCACAAATATTCTAGCTGCACCTTGAAGGAAGGACTTAACAGGTCATGGTAGGTAATCACTCAGTTGAAATCATTAATTACTGGAAATGTGGCAGCCCTCAGAGATCTGCTTTTGTCACATTACTCTGCATTTGCAGGAAGTCTGTTCTCACTGCTACTTCTAAATGCCGTTACACCAGTCCTGGAAGCTGCACCTTTTTTTTTTTGACTGCTCTACCACCAGACCACATCAGAGCCAGCCTTGAAAACAGGGAAACTTGGCAGTTCTGCTTTCTTACTGCTAGCTCTCCAGACTGTTAGTGGTGCAGAGTGTGTTTACATGCAAGCAGGATCTCCTGAAAGCAGTTGGTGCTGTTCTTGCACCGCAGCTAATGTTTGTCTCCATTGCCTCAAGCTGTGCTGGCCCTCTATGGCTTCCCCAGGACGGCTCTGGAGTGAGAGAACATCTCCCAGCCCCTCTTGTGCACCCGTGCAGACTGGGCACATTTCACATACACAGAAATTACTTGCTCAGGATCAAAAAAAACCCCCACCAAACCAAACCTCAAAACATCCTCGACCACAACACTTAAGCTAACTTTAAGTAGATTTCCAACCATACCAAGTGTTTTGCTGTTTGAGCTATAACCACTGCCCACATTCAAACGTAATTGCTCACAGTGCTTTGAGGTTCCACTGCAAAATCTCACAGCTGGGTGAGGTTCAGCTTTCTTACCAAACTGGCATGACTGAGCTTGCCTTGCTGAACTCATCAGAAAAGATATCACTTGCTGCAACTTTCCCAGATTGGTTCAGAACATCTCTTTGCCCATCAAATGTATTTGCACACAGCAGACTCTAATGTTTTACAGTTACAGATTTTAGAATCCATTTGAATAAATGGTACTGAACACTTGAAAAATCTTGTTAAGGTATTCTGCTGTTGAAGAGTGGAACATTCCTGTGTTGTATAGCACATCCAAAAAGAAAGTAAGCTTATAGGAGCCACCAACATGTCACCCACTTCTTCTGTGAGGTGAGTTTGAGTTTCACTTGCACCCATACACCTGAGGTATGTGGAGAATTTGGTGCTGCAAGATGTTCATATGAAGATCAAGCAAAAACTACGGCAAGACCCATCTAGTATCATGTCTTTTGAGTTTAGTGTTCAGGATTTTTTGGATGTTTGTTGGGTTTTTTTGGTTTTTACCTAGACAAATTCACCAGAAGATCTGCACATACCTGATCAAGGCACAGACCTTTGAATTTGCCTTTTGTAGACAAGCCAACAAGTCTAACCTGAACCTTGTTTTCCTCAGGGTTTACTTACCTGCTTACAGACTGGAAACTACTTAAATCTAAATCAGTCAGGCTGTTGAATAATGCACAGCCATTGTGTTGCCCTAATTCTGTGGTGCTCCGTTAGCCAACAGAGCATTTCCATTCACTCCTCACTTCCCATGAGGAAAAAAGGCAATTGCTGCCATGAGGCCAGGAGTTGTATACCAGCTGAGAACAGCAGAGCTGAGGGAGAAAACTGGGCCTCCCCATCCTAGTTATGGCAAAACTCTTGGAGCCTTTATTAAACACACACAAGAGAAAAGTGCTGGGAGCTTTTTGAGCTGTACTACCAGTGCTAAGCCGCTTCATTTTTATCTCGTTCAGAGGACAAAAGGGGCAGGAGTTTTAGTATGGAGTTGTTCCCCACTTCTTACTGGCCAGGCACAGTTTCTCCTGGAGCCTCTTTCCAGCCTGTGAAAACCACTGCTGAAATGGGGAGAGGTGCTGGCTACTGGGTGAGGTGAGGCACTCCTGTCTGCCCTGGGGCTGAGACTCCATCAGCCAAACACTCCCTGCTCAGGGAGGGACAGCTCATTAGTAAGGAAAGGAGGCAAGAACAACCATTTAGGAGACCTAAGCTACTCCTCTACCTTCCATTTCACTTTTTTTTTCTTTTTTCTTATTTTTTTGAGGGGGAGGGAGGGGCACCCCTTGGCACCTTTCCTTGTTTTCATATCTCTGTTTTTGTGAATCATGCCCCTAGATTCTGCTGTGACATTTCTCAGAGCAGTAATGACTTCATTTCCAGCACTGAAAAGAAAATGTTGGGGTATTTTTTAAAGTTGGCTTTTCAATGTAGCATTATTTTTCTTTGGATCATTCTTTCTGCTTCCTAATTACTTTCACATTTCCATTTTCTTATTTATTTATTCGTGTAGTCAATTAATTTTACTTCTTGCCCTATCTCATTGCCTTATTTCTTCTACTTGTTCATTCCTTTTCTCCCCTTCCTGAATTTCTTTCCCATCTGTCCATTCAGTTCTTCCCCCAGATTCCTCTGTTGCTCGTGTTATCCCTCCTCTAATTTCTCCATAGTTCTTTTTATCAGAGTTTTCAGGCAGTGTCCTGTATGGCTTCCTTGGCCTTTCCAGCCCTCAGGATGAGAAGGGAGAGGACTGGGAGGAGAGAAAATGAGGAAGGAGGGCGACTTGGACACGCTGTTGTCCTACAGGAAAAAAAAATGCTATCTTTGCAAAGTCTGTAAACACAGTTTGACTGACTCACTCTACACCATACTGAGCAGCAACCTCCCTTCCTAGGCTAATGAGAGCCTCAGAGGGATGGTGGTTCCCTGAAGAATGAAAACATGAAAGAGGACTTCCCCAAAGCCATTGGGTGGAGCACAAAGGATGTGGAAAGACTGGAGGGCTGGAGAGCAAAGATGATGATAGATAAAGGGGAGGAATTCAAGCACCATGAATATCAACAATTGAATAAGTTGACATTATGAATGTTTTGGCCTCCACTGACCATCAGCTGGTGAGGCTGGTGGAGTCTGCTGTTTGGTTACTGAGTCTGCATAAGCCCAATGCCAGTTTCAAAGTATTTAGTGACAATTTAAATGATTCATGAATTAACTGAGAGGCCAGTAAGAGTGCTTACTCTTTCCAAAGGTACTGACAATGAGATTTCAATTTCGGTGCCATTACAGGTGCCTGAGCAGATTTTATTGAGGCTGTTTTCATATGGAATACCCAAATCAGTAATCAATAGCCAAGCAAAACACATGTTCTAGAAACACTGTCCATGCAAACTTAACCAGAAGAAGCACTTTTTTACTCTTAAATGTCTTAAACCTGTTTTACTGAAGATACAGCCTTAGTTTTTACACATGGATAAGTGATGAAAAGTATTTTCTACATACTGTATGAAATTCCCTAGCAATGCTGCATCAGGCACAAATTTGAATGTAAGAAGTTCTGCTTAAACAGGAGAAGGAAGCTCTTCAGTTTAAGGGTGACAGAGCACTGCAGAAGGCTCTGAAGAGGTGGTGGAGTCTCCATCTCTGCAGGCATTTAAAACCTGCATGGACATGTTACTCTGTGACCTTCTTTAGGTGAATTTGCCTTGGCAGGGAGTTTGGACTCGATGATCTCCAAAGGTCCTTTCCAACCCCTACCAGTCTGTGATGAAGCACTTCAGGAATTTCTACCTGTATGTTTAAACAGCACCATCTATGCCAATAATGTCTGACTTTTGTATTTGTCATTTTTCTTTCTTCTTTCCTTTTCTAATATCAGTTCTTTGGGTGGTTTAACAAACCCAACTGGATATTACTGATTACTCAGCCATATTTTCTTTCCTTTCTTCCTCCATGCACTCTGATATATTCATTGCAGCTCCCTGTAATGGAAAATTATGAAAAATGTGTCTCCCTGTAAGATGTTTTCTCATTTTATCATGAGAAAGAAACATGTCTGACAGGATTGTACTCTTGTGCAACTGTCTTCGTCTTTGTGTGTTTATTTGGTCTTCCAAAAATTGAGCACATAGTCATAAAATAAGATCACAGCCCAATTTGTATTTACATTGCAAAGATTTAAGTTTCTAGAAAAAGCTCCAAGAAGCAAAGTTAGGCCCATAAGCAAGACTGTCATGGCTGTATTTCTGGTTCTGAGTCGCACAAAAAACGATGGTTTATGATGTATCTTGAAACCTGAAGGACCAACTCTTTGTTCTAATGTATAGCTTAATTCTTCAGACAAGAACTCAAGAATAAGCTTCAATGTGGGAAAAAACACAGGGAGGTTTCTCCTGTCATGTTGTCTACACAGTTGTCCACCCACATACTGTAGGTCTCTGCTGATATCAATGACATAGATGCTGGTAGTGTTACAGATAGTATATGATATCCTGACATAATGTGAACTCAGGTCTGCTTAATCTTCACCTAATTAGTCAAAACTCTGTTCTCTAGTTGTCAGCAATGCAATAATGTACCAAAGAGAAAAGCTTCTTGGTGTTGTTTGCTCCTAGCAACACAATGAAGAAGGAAATTAAAACTGCTTAATTTCATATCTTAAACAAGATGTTCATTCTTTTAAATATCAGACAAAAGAAAAGATACATAAACCAAACTGATTACAAGAAAGGGTACAAATTAATTAGGCTGGAAAGTATTTTGGTTTTGCAGCCATCTTCCTCCATAATCTCAAAAACCATCTAAACTAATAAATGTTAAACGTGTGCCGAAACTGAGGTACGTGTATCAACTTGCCAGTGCTTACAAATGGAATAATTTAAACAGAACATGGCAAGGGAATTAGAAAAAGAGCCAACCACACCTATCCTTGTAAAGCATGTAAAACTGAATAACATGAAAGAGCATGAGTGAGTGGAAGAAAATTGCATGTGTGTGTGTATAAGCTACTTAAGGTGGTGATAGTAAATGAATGTATCACTAACGCAGGGTGGATGAGGTGGACCTGGTCAGCTTCCTCTCCCCATGATGGAATAAGATCTGATCAAAGCAGTAATTAAAGGAACATTTCATCTGTTAATTGCTCTGTTATTGTCAGAGTTTTTAACACTTCTCGTGAATGCCAGCCATAATGCTGAGCTTTTACAAGAAAAATCCTTATGGCTTTTGAACTGTTCAAATTTCTATGTGGGCTGCGGTCAGGATGAAGATGTTCTGAATTCATACTTCTGGGACTATAATCTTACCCAAAATGTACTCCACACGTTGTGGAAATCACAAAGGGTTGTCTTCCGTGGCTTCTGCAGCCAGCAAACCAGAGCATCACAACAAAATTNAGCCTCAAACCAGCACATATGGGACATGAAACTGATCTCAGCAGGAATAGGCAGTGCAAAAACATCAGCTAGGCACTGAGATATCTAATTCCAAATTCAAAGTTTTATCCTAGTAATGCAAGGAAATTTCTACATTTTCTTTTTTTTAAGCTGGGCACATATTTGCTATTTTAATTGAGCATCATAAATTACATGGAAAAAAAATGACCAAATGTAAGTGATCTGGAAGTAAAATACAAAGTAAAATGTGAGATTACTTAAAATATTGTTCTACTCTCTACCAATAGGTAAATATTTCTTTTGTAATTTGAAAACACCTTTAGCCTCTGTACTCAACATTCTGCTCCTGTACTCAGCACTTGTGTGGCCACATTTTGAGTACTTCAAGGACACTGAGGTGCTTGAGGTGGTCCAGAGAAGGGCAAGAAAGCTGGGGAAAGGTCTGGAGAACAGGGCTGGTGAGGAGTGGATAAGGGAACTGGGGATGTTTAGTCTAGAGAAGAGGAAGCTGAGGGGAGACCTCACTGATCTCTACAACTCCCTGAAAGGAGGTTGCAGTGCAATGGATGTTGGTCTCTTCTCCCTAGTAACTAGTGATAGGACAAGAGGAAATGGCCTCGGGTTGCAGCAGGGGAGGTTTAGGTTGAATATTACGGAACATTTCTTCACTGAGAGTGGTCAGGCAGTGGTCAGGGTGCCCAGTGAAGAGATAGAGTTCCTATTCCTGAAAGTGTTCTAAAAATGTGTAGACATGGCACTTGGGGGCATGGTTTAGTGGCCATGGTGGTGCTGAGTTGACAGTTAGACTTGATGATATTAAAGGTATTTTCCAATTGAAATGATTCTATGATTCTAACAATTCTATGTATATTCCAGTACAGATAGTGAGACTTGGGAATGCTCCAACATCAAGCAGAGAATCCCAACGACATCCTTATGGAAGTCATCCCAACTTCCCACCACCTCTCCTCCTCTGTGTCCTGATTTCCATTCAGTACAGACTTGTGCATGTGGACACACTCTCTGGATGCCAAAACCTGCTGCTATGTATCTCTGTTTGGGCAAAGAGAGAAGCCAAGGCCCCAGGAAGCACTGTGGACACCCCAGCTCACCAGTTAAATGAAGCCATTGTTACAGATGCCTGCAGAATTGCATGAGGACTTTTATTCAGCCACACAGAGAATGTGCTCTTACAAATTTCTAACTTGATGCCATTATATATTACTAAAATGATGCCAAACATGAAAATGTTTTTCTTTCTTCAACTGCAAATCAGAGTTTCAGTCTGGGTTAGTTTCTTTTGTGCCACCTGGTAGACAGAAAGTGATAATCTCCATTCAATATGCTGAGAACTTAAGCAGAAAGAACTGGTACAGGATCTGATCTTCTGACTTTTTTATTGTATTATAGGTCAGCTCCTTGAGCAGTAGGTTCAGTAATTTGTGCTTAATACTTAAGCACCCTGTCACTCTTGTCTTCATGGAGGCCAAGAAGGAGGATTCAAGGAACTACAGGCTGGTCAGACTCGCCTCAGTTCTAGGGAAGTTGATTAACCATGTAATCCTGGAAGCCATTTCCAAACATATTAAGGATAAGAAGGTGACTGGGAGTAGTCTGCATGGGTTTATGAGATACATCCTGTCTGATCAACCTGATTAAGTGGCTACCTCGCTGGAAAAGGGAAAAAAACAATGGATTTTGTTTGCTGTGAAATTAGCAAGGTGACTTTCCAGGCTATGAAGCTGGTGAGAGGCCTGAACAGACCACGAAGGTTTCAGGAGGCTGTAGAAAGTGTCAGAGAGGTCCAGAAACTTCTTTTTCTATTCCCACATTTGACCTTGAAAAAAAAACCTCCTTTATCCAGCTGTCTGGATTTAAAATTCTGGCTATGACTAGTATCCCTGCTTTGTAGTGCTGAAGCCAACTAAAGAATCATAGAATCATAGGATGCATTGGGTTGGAAGAGACCTTTAGAAGTCATTTAGTCCAAACCCCCCCTGCAGTAAACAGGGACATACCCAACTAGATCCCCTTGGAACTTGCATCTTGTCTTCCAACAAAGCATGAAATGCTGTGAAACAATTCACTGCCAACATCTCCTTTTGCTACCTTCACCTGTAGATGAGAAAGCAAGGCTTGACACTGAATGAAACAGAATTAAAACAGAGTAAAAATAGAATAGAAATGCCTATGCATGTCTGCCAGAGGAAAGGCCTTTTATGGTTGCCAACACAAATGACTATTTTTAGATTCCCAAGGCTAGTTTACTGCATGCTATTCATCAGCTGAAACACCACACTTCTGTAACACATTCTTCATTCTCTTTATACTATTTCCATACATTCTAACACACCTATAGATGTCTTTCCCTAGGATGTTTATATCCAGCAGAGCAAGGGAACAGACTGACTGTAGCAGTACCAGATGTAGCAGTGGCAAATGCTGCAGTACAAGCTGCTAGTTCTGTAGTAACAGAATTACAAAACAATATAGCTACAAAACTGGTAGCAGATGTAGTAATGCTTTCAAAACCTCTCCTTCTTCTTCTCTTTTTCTTCTTTCTGTCTGTTCTTTCTTCCTTCTGTCTGCAATAGATTTTTTCTGACATGCCACAGTACATAGATGCCATCAAGTAACTATTATTTTCTACAGTATTAAATAGTTTTTCTTCTTGATTATAAGAAAACAAAGGTTGATGAGATACTTGTGTTTGTTGTATGCATACTTCTGTTTGATAAACTAACACAGAAAAGGAGAGAAAAAACATTCTTGGGCAGTTCTGTGTTTGCAGATAGAATCTCAAATGGTTGTGACTAATTTCTGGCTTTTGCTCTCATAGGCAACTGATAAGTTTTATTTAAATTACCAACTTCTCCAAAACCACTGAAATTTCTCTTAGAGAGTTCCCCTTCCTGGGAGGTTAATCTTCCAGAAAATGTTTTCATCTGATGTTGCAGGAAAGAGAACAAGGGAAGGTGTCTGCAGTTAATGATATGCACATAGATTATAGCTCTTTCTTCAACAGAAACCAGTCTGAATGACAGACTAATGTATTCAGAGCTTAGCCAAATCTTGTACCAGAAAAATAATAACATGACTTTGAATTGGAGTCCCTCATTTGCCTGGACAAATTGTGTTTGATTCATTAACTGCAGTTAAACAATACTCATTCTGGCAAGCTTTCAATGTCAGACTGCCACTTCCATCTTTTGCTGTGTTCCAGCAAGGTTCTTTCATTACTTTCATAATAGTTGTCTCACACATTCTGGTCAGAACTTTGTATCATTAAAACAGACATTTAGATTTAGACACTTGATATTATATCCTCTTACTCTTTGTTCTACCCTGTCCATACCACAATATTGCTTTTCTATTGTCTTCCTTTTAGTGCTACCACATCAGTTACTACATTGCTACATAGAGTAAAATCAAAGCATTGTAAACCCAAGTTTGCCAGTAGTGTCCTAATATTTACTGTTGTGCTTCAACTGGAAATTATTCTATGGCAATCCACATTCTAAAAGCACACTTAATAATGACTATTAATTACATATTCTGTGTCTAAATGTCATTCTTCAGGGTNGACACGTTTCAGCACATCCATATCATCTAGTAGGGGATCCAGAATGATCTTAGAGGTCTTTTCCAACCGAAACAATTCTATGATTTGCCCAGTATTTGCTAAGCTTAAAGGAAAATTTTAATGTTGATAGGCAGGTGTGCATAGAGATTAAATCCTAAAAAGTATTCTCATCTTTAGTTTTACAGAGTAGTTACTAAACAAAGCTTCCACCAGTGTGTCTTAAATCTTCTGACTTTTTAGCAGTGTAAAAATTAATATTTAGGAAATTTCACCAGGCTAAGTGTCAGAAGGATGCTGGAGGATTTAATGAAGTTTCAAGTAAAGTCTAGCACACATGTAGGGTCATGAATGCAAGACACATCACCAATCATAGCTCCCTAGTGAGCTGAAAGGACCTACTGCCTGATGTGGTAACATCAGCAAGTCAGTAGGAACATGAAGGCAAAAGGAAAGGAATGGGGAGTCAGAAGCAAAGAAAGAAAGAAAGAACAGATGTCAGGAGTAAAACTTAGCCTAGAGGATTTGTTGAGGACAACCATCAGTATTTCACAGAACAGCACAGCAATACTTCCATCACTGGTCCCCTGCTCCAGTTGTCTTCTAAACCTGTCCTGTTAAAACTTGACTTTCTGAGGCACTGGGAGCTCAGGAGCCTCTGAGTTGCTCCATCATATCCCTGTTTTACCAAATGGAGGCTACAGTTAAAATCTGGGAATGAAATCCTGGGATTTTTGCCAATGCCAGCAGGGAGAGGTTTTCACACCTGAAGCTATGCAGAGTCCTAACCATTAAGACCTGCACAGACAGACTTCTAGGAGCAGAGTTTGAGGACACATCCCTTCACCTTGTGCCACTGTGTGCCACTGAAAAGGGTCTGGCTCCATCCTCTTTGCATCTTCCCATTAGGTGTTTGCATACACTGATGAAGTCACCTCCTGAGTTTTCTCTTCTACAAGCTAAGCAGTTCTAATTTTCTCAGCTTCTCTTCACAGGAGAGACAATCCAGTCTCTTCATCATCTTAAAGGCCCCTCACTGGACTCCCTCCCTCTGTGTCTCTCTTGTACTGAGGAACTCAGAACTGGACAAAGTGTTCCAGGTGTGGCCTCAGGAGCGCTGAGCAGAAGGAAAGAATTCTCTCCCTCAACCTGCTGGCCCACTAGGGCCCCCAGGTCTTTTTCTGCCAAGTTGCTTTCTAACTGAGATGCCCCCAGAATATACTGGTGCATGGGGTTGTTCTTCCCTAGGTTCAGGACTTTGCATTGCCCTTGATGAACTTCATGAAGTTCTTGCCAACCCATTTCCCCAACCTGCCAAGGTCCTGCTGGACAGCAGCGTGGCCACTTGGTTGTTTTCTAACCTGTATCCATGTCCAATTCTGTTGTGAAGATTATGAAAAGGGAAGTGTTCTTGTTCTTTGAAAAATATCCTCTTCTTCAAGTGATTTCTACTGAAATGTTTTCTTAAATGCAAGGAGTATGGATATAAAGTTTCAGTTTTGATACCTACATGAGTAAGGAGGAGTCATGGGATTAGTAAAGATAGCACATGAAAAAAATGTTTAATGAATAATACTCAAGCAACTCCCATATCAGCCCCTCCTATGCAATATTATCATGCATCTTTAATCTAGGACTCAATAAAGCTGTGTAGAGTAAATGCCTCCTGTTGAAAAATAACAAACTATTTCATTCTAATTTTGTTTTTCCAATTAAAGCATACTAACATCTTAAATAATTTTCTTAATATAAAACAAGGAAAATGGAAAAGAAATCATGACACAGAACTAAATCCAGATCTCAAATGTGCTCTTGCTTCTTAAATACGCTTAAGAAATCACATTTGTCTCATGTGACTTAACACCCTCATCTCTGCTGGGTCTCTAGAAAATTCCACAGGCAGAATTTTTGAAAGAAGAATAAAATTATCTTGGTTTACCACATCTTTTTAAAGGTCCCTTGAATTCATCCTGTCTTCCCAGCACATAGTGACTTATGCTTGGGGGGAATGCATAAGAAGCAAAGCATCTGTGGCATGGTCCTTTCCCTGTATACTCTCCAACTCTGATGATCAGTATTTAGGGACACCCCAAGTCAGCTGTTTAGGTTTTTGTCTCTAGCAACCACTGATGAGCACACTGTGTGACCTGTGTTTTTTTTTCTTATCCTATTTCTGATGCATTTATGCTTCTGTCCTCTGTTAAAATGAGAGCACTGAGTGGCACTATTTGATTATTTACTGTACAAATAAAAGTGCCTGCCTTTATTTATTTTATCTCTGTTGCCTGGTTATCGCTTTTGATAGCTTCCAAAATTCTCAGCCTGCAAGAGACTGACTAAACATTCCTTGTTCTTCTCTGTATGTCACTTGTTACATTGAGAATCTGTGTCATAGTCCTTTCCCTCACACATCTAACCTTCCCTCCCCTCTTTTCCACTGCTGATACATTTAGTTTCATTACAAGAAACCTACTCATTTTTATGTCCATTCTTGATAGCTTCTCTGCCTCCCACAGTTGTTTTCTGAGATGACTGGACCAGCAAGCAGTATTCCAAGTGTAAATCCATGGATTTACATGGTGGTAGGATCATGTTTTCTATTTTACACCCTCTCTTCCTGGCCTAATAATTTTTTAAGAGTCCACTTGCTTTTCAAAAGCCTTTGAGTAATGACTGAAGAGGAACAACAGTAATCACTGCCCTCAGGAGTTTCTGTACCGAGAGCTATTTATACTTTACCCTCTAATTCAAGACCAAATGTGTACATGTCCAGAGAACAAATACTTTGGTGATAGTGAGGATTGGTTGGCTATAAATATCATTAGTTCTTCCTAAAGCTACTATTTGACTGTCTGAATACTGTCACCTACAGTAGCTCTTTCTCTGTTATTTCTCATGCAAAGAAATGAGGAAGAAGCAGCATTTAGACAAGCATATTAAACACAGGGAGGGAAAAAGCTGCACTAATGTTCTTATTTACAAGATATATTTTGTCTTGTGATGACTTTTCTGCATTGAGCTGGGGTGCTTCATCACCAACCACCTCTTTTTAAATTAATTTGGTCTGAAGTTTTGATCTAATTTTGAAGAAACTACTATTAATGTGAGCTCTTTGCTTCCTTTGCCTGAACATGGCAAGAAAAAAACTTTAATCTTCCCTATGCTGTCACTTAGAGGTAGAATATTCTGGCTCCTCACTTCCAAATAAACTGACTTGGCAGACAATATCTCCCTGGCATCTGGAGTCCTG
>WBNM01003832.1:70220-83520 GCA_013399055.1 Ramphastos sulfuratus | reverse complement strand
CCCCGGGGCGCACAGCTCGGCCCGGCCTCCAGATGCTGCTGGGGAAGCAGCAGAGTCAACATCCACTCACTTAACCTTTTCCAGCTGCAGCCCAGCTCCACTGTGGGTGCTCCCTGCTGACTGGTGCTGACTGGCAGGCTGACCTTTGGCAGCCCAAGCCTGGATCTGTCCCTCACTGGAACTGTTAGACAATGAGCTGCCTCCCATTCCTTCAGTCCAGAGCAGCCCCAGAGTGCAGCCAAGCCCCTTCCACCCACACCTGCACCTTCTCATCCATTCTAAGAACATCAGAAGAGTTTGGGTGGGGAAAGATCTTTAAAGGTCATCTAGTCCCAGCACCACAGAACTGTTTAGGCTGGAGAAGACCTTTAAGATCACTGAGCCCAGCCATTAACCCACCACTGCCAAGTCCACTGCTACCCCCATGGCCCTCAGCACTACATCTCCACAGCTTCTCAGCCCCTCCAGGGATGAGGATCCAAGCAGTGCCCTGGGCAGCCTGAGCCAGGCCTTGACAACCCTCTACCATGAAGAAATTGTTCCTCATGTCCAACCTAAACCAAGGCTCTCTGCCATGCCACAGCATGGCATCACCTCTGTGCTCACCCCAGGAGGCACTCAGCAAGCCCCAGGGTGAGCAGGGACATAAACTAGACCAGACAGGGGAGCCAAAGCAAATCACAATCCTTGTGCAGCCTGGAGAGGAGAAGGCTCCAGGAGCACCTCAGAGCTGCCTGCCAGTGCCTGAAGGGATCCTGCAGGGAGGCTGTAGAGAGGCTTTTGCTGAGGGTGTCTAAGCCAGGCCAAGGGGGAATGGTTTGGAGCTGAGGCAGAGCAGGGTGAGAGTGCAGCTGAGGGAGAAGTTCAGCAGTGTGGTGAGACTCTGGCAGAGATTGCCCAGGGAAGTTGTGGCTGCCTCCTCCCTGGGGGGGGCTCAAGGCCAGGCTGGATGAGCCCCAGGTAAGAGGTGTCCCTGCCCACAGCAGGGGGTTGGAGTAGCTGAACTCTGAGGTCCTTTCCAACCTGAGCCATTCTGTGATTGTTCAGCCCTGGGCTGGACAGCAGCTGCCTCCCTCCTGCTCTCTGCCAGCCTTGCAGCCTTTTATCACAGCATTTCTCTGCCCCAGTAAGCAGTTGGGCCAGAGAGCTCTTGGTGAGCAGCAGAAATGGCTCTGGAGAGAGAGACTTTAACTGTGTGCACTTCAAAACCTGATTCCTAAGCAGGATCCAAGACTGAAAAACAATTCAGAGCACTTCCCCATCCCCAATATTTGGTTTTGAAGCTCAGCATATGTTACCAGCAGATGATCCACCTAAAAAGAGCTGCTCTATTTTTGGGCAGAGCTCTCACAAACCTGCTTTTTGGGATTTTTTTTTTCCCCCCTTTTTCCTTTTTTTTTTTTTTTCCCTCCTCTCTGCTAGACAAAAGTGAGATCAAATCAGAACAAGTTTAGTGGAGGAGAAGCTGTGTCAGGCCAGCTGCAAGCTCACATCCAAAGCTCTCTGAGCTGGCCTGCAGCATCCCTCAAACACAGGGCTGGGGAGCAGCAGGCAGTGATGGAGTTCCTGATGCTAAAGGCTTGTCCTTTTTATGCTTAAAATCAACTCAGGCTTTTGAAGACTTGGCTTAATCCTCACATGCCCTGGGAGAGGTGAGCAGCAGACAAGAATTAGCTGCAGTTTCAAGATGGGGGAAAGTGGGGAGAAGGCAGCTCCCTGCTGAACAAACCATGCAAGTGGAGATTAGAAACCAAATGCTCTGGGCTCAGCTCACATCAAGGCACCAACCCAGACCTTGCAGGGGGAGAAAGGGAACCTCAGATGAAGAAGGAACCACTTTTTTCCCCCCCCCACCTCCCCCTGTTTTGCTGTGATGATTCCATGCCCAAGTGATGAATTAGAGCCAGGCTCACTGCAGCTGCCTCCAGCAGCTCAGGTAGAGGAGCATCAATTAGCAGCCCAGCAGGAAGGGACTCAGATCAATAGAAGACCTCTGCTTACTTGCTGACAGGGTTCTTAATCCCCTGCCCATCTGAGCCAAGGCCTTCTCCTTCCTTCCAGCCCATCTTCATCAGCATTTGGTAACCAATGTTCTCCACAGTCAGTTTGAACTCTTTGTATTCAGAATAGTCTGGCTCACGTCCTTCCTGCAGAGACACAGAGGGTGCTGGGGGTCAGTTTGGATCTGCACCTGCCTTGGGGGGCAGAGAAGGGGGAAACCAACCCAGCTTCAGCTACCCCAAAGCCTGGATGGCCCTGGCCAGCAACCCAAAGCCTGGATGGCCCTGGCCAGCAACCCAAAGCCTGGATGGCCCTGGCCAGCAACCCAGCTTCAGCTACCCAAAGTCTGGATGCTTCTGGCCAGTAACCCAAAGTTTGGATGCTCCTGGCCAACAACCCAACTTCAGCTACCCAAAGTCTGGATGCTCCTGACCAACAACCCAGCCTCAGCTACCCAAAGTTTGGATGCTCTTGGCCAACTAGGAGGTGTTTTGGTGATTCCAGCTCTGCACCAGCACAGAGAATAGCTGAAGGATGGATTGGATGGGACCTTGAGCAAGCAGGTGTCCTACCCATGGCAGGAGGTTAGGAGTAGATGATTTTTAAGGTCCCTTTCCAAGCCAAACCATTCCCTGCTGACAGAGCTGGCCAGTGCTGTACCAGGCTGGAGGAAGCAGGGAATGCTGCTGGGAGATTAAGCTGAGATAATTCTATGATTCTATGAGCAGCTCCTGAATTTAAAAGCTGCTCAGTGGATCAAAACTTCAGATCCAGCCCTTCCTGAAGCCAGGATCTCTCCAGGGGACATCAGACCCCACACTGCTTATAGGAAAACACCAGGAGGGCTGTGGCAGCATCCAGGAGTTCTGCAGTTTAGGAAGAGCTGGCAGGTTTCAAAGTGCTCTGTTGAGGCTTTTGGAGGGTTTTTATTTCTCACTTCACTGCAATCACCTGGGCAAAAACTTGGCTTTGCCTTGCTTGGCATCAGCAACCACCTCTGGAGAAGGGCAGCAGCAAAGGCTGGGTGGGCTCAGAGACTTGTCCCTAATTTCAGCAAGCCCCCAGGCACTGCCCACTCTGGGCTGGTCTCAACTCTTCTACACAGAACAAACCCCCTAAAGTCTTGTGCCCTGCAGGGCAGGAGCAGAAGCAGCTCAAGGCTGCAGAGCTGTGGCAAAAGCTAAGCAGCCCTGGAGATTCTGCCCCTCCCTCCCTGCTGCGGCACAAGTCGGAGGCCATTGCCACCCCCTGCCAAGTCTCTGCTGCTTTACCTTCAGTGCCTTGAAGGTCTCCATGAACTTCTCCAGCTCATCAGGTGGAAGAAAGTCTCCAATGAAGTGTTTCCCTCTGCCCATCTGGGTCAGCTGCTCAGCCCATTCTGCCCAAGACACAAAAGAGAGGAAGCAGCAATGAGGCCTCGGAGCAGCTCTGTNCCCTGGAGGTGTTCAAGGCCAGGCTGGATGAGGCCTTGAGTGACCTGTACTAGTGGGAGGTGCCTATGGCAGGGGGTTGGAACTGGCTGATCCTTGAGCTCCCTTCCAACCTTCCCATTCTACGAAGCGCCAAACCCAGCTGGCACTGGAGGGTCACAACAGCTCCGTTCCCAGAGCAGTGAGAAGCAACCCTGCAGCTACCAGCCCAACAGCATCATCTCAGATACCTCTGAGGCTCTCTGGAGGCCTCAGAGCAAGGCCTGAGAGTGGCAGCTGCCCACACACCTCGTGTCTTGTCCATCTCCATGCGCCGCAGCTGGTGCTCCCAGGTGCCCAGCTCGCTGTCCACCTCCTCGTCGCTGTCATAGCCATGCTCATGCTGCTGGATGGCCTTTTCCCACATCACCTGCACCTCCTGCATGGCTCTCTTGTGCTTCATGATCATATCATACATCTGCTGCATCTGAGGGAGGGTAGGGGGGAGAGAGCAGACAGCCCCCGTGGGCAGGCAGCACAGCACTGCGGTGCCCGACACAGGGGAGCACAGGTCCTGACAGCTACCAATGCCAGCAGGCAGTGCCAGGGCTGCATCCCAGCATCACTTCTCCAACACCAGGAGCTGCTTCCTCCATCACAGGCACTTGGAGAGCAACCTGGGCACTGCTAATGCCAAACATCATCCCACACACACATCCAGGCTTTGCCATAAGCCAGGTCTCCTCCTGAGGAGGCAGGGAACAGGCTCCTGTGGCAGCAGATGTGACCCAACAGACCTCAGAGATGTGGGAGTTTAGTTTAGTGCTAGGACAGGAACTGACTGGATCCAGCCCCCAACCCTCCCAAGCCCTCTGCTCCTGCCTGCAGCACCACCAGGCTCAGGCACTCTGCACCAATCCAGGAGGTTTATTTGTGAGCCATTGGGAAAGTTCCTTTGCTGTCTCCAGCTGCATTCTCCCACCTGAGCCAACCATGCTGCAACACCAGGGGAAGGCAGAAATCACCCCTGGGAGGGAGCTTACCTCCTGCTGCTCCTTCAGCTGTTTCTTCTGGGCATCAGAGAGCTCTGTCACCCCCACCAGGCCAACTGGCTTCCCTTTTTCATAACCAAGACCCTTGAGGTCCTGAACTGTAACAAGCACAGGTTAAAAACACCTTTAAAAAAATTCCCACAGAGATGTTGAGACCACAGCAAGCACACCTGAAGGTCCCCACATGAAGCTTTACACTCATCTCAGGCTTCTCAGCATTCACTGACTTCAAGAATAACCTTCTGGGGGAACTTAGGAGCAGGAAAGTCCCTGGGCCACATTTCCTCCATCAGCCAGCTCGGAGAATTCCCTCACTGTGGTTCGAGGCTTTGTTCTCCCTCTGCTCTGGCTCACTGAGGCCACATCTGGAGGACTGGGTCTAGTTCTGGGCTTCTCAGTTCAAAATACAGAAAACTGCTGGAGAGAGTCCAGAAAAGGCTGCAAAGCTACTGAGGGGCCTGGAGCAGCTCTGTGAGGAGCAAAGGCTAAGAGCCTGCAGAAGAGCAGCCCCAGAGGGCAGCTGAGCAGTGCTCAGCAAGACCTAAAGGGCCTGTGGAGGGGGAAGAGGTTGGGGCCAGACTCTGCTCAGTGGTGCCCAAGAACAGCACAAGGTGCAGTGGGCACAGACTGGAAACCAGGAGGTGCCACCTAAACAGGAGGAGAAAGTTTTATGTGAGGGTGCTGGAGGCCTGGAGCAGGCTGCCCAGAGAGGTTGTGGAGTCTCCTTCTCTGCAGAGCTTCCAACCTCCCCTGGGCATTGTGCTGCTGGGCAAGCTGCTGTGGGTGCCCTGCTGGAGCAGGAGGGGTTGGGCTGGGGGAGCTCCAGAGGTCCCTTCCAACCTCTCCATGCTGGGATTTAGTGAGAGGATCAAAAAGAAAGAAACAGAAGCACTGTTGAGGCCACAGAAAGGAGGCCCCCAGGGGAGGCTGCAGAAGGGAGGTCTCCAAGGGAGTCCCCAAGGGGGGAGGCCGCAGAACGGAGGCCTCCAAGAAGGGAGGCTGCAGAACAGAAGTCTCCAAGGTAGGCTGCAGAAAGGAGGTCCCCAGGGGGGGCCACAGAACAGAGGCCCCCAGGGGAGGCTGCCTGCAGGCTTGGTTGATCTCTCTGGAGCAGAGCTGGCAGCTGCCCTCTGAAGCTCCTCAGTGCCCAGATCCCAACCATTAAATGCTGAGGGGATTAAAAGCTACCCCACAAGGGCAGCTGCAAGCAGGCTGCACTTTGCAGTACAAGGAGGAGGATTTCTCCCCAGTGCCTGCAGCCCCCCTGCACTGCACTCGAAGTCCAGGCTCCAGCCAAATGCTGCTCCATTAATTATTCATTATCTATTAATTATGAAGCCTGATAATAACAGGCTCTTTGTTCGTGACACCTCATGTCTACACTGCATGCTAATTAAGCCCCAGGGGTCAGCTCCTTTCCTCCTCTGCACACTCGGGGCAATTGATCTGAGCACTCTCAGCTCTCCTCCCTGCTATTCCATAAGTCCTTAACTTCAGCCTCCTCGGGAGAGAGAGGAAGCAGCACAGAAACATCCAGGTTGGAAAAGACCACATCCACCCTCCCCCCACCTCAGCTCCAGCCTCTGCACACTCAACACCAGGACTCAACTCCGCAGGAGGAGTTACGTAAAGCACTGCAAGAGGTTTTCCAAGAGGAAAGAAGCAAGCAGCAGTGTGACTCCAAGCTCAAGGCTGGGATGGGCACTTGCAGCTCCCAAGGAATCAGAAAAAAAAATAGGAAAAGAAAGAAATCAATCCCTTAGTGCTCCACAGCTCAGTTTGTGCCTTGGGAGAGCACAGAAGCACCACACCTGTCCTACAAAGAATGTGACGTGAGACTGAGGCACTCCAGCAGCAGCCACAGAGTCACTTCCTGGCTGAGGGCATGGGAAAAGCTTTCTCTGAATGCACTGAGGAAGACTTTGCCCTTCACAGAGGTCAGCAGCTCGCTGGCTTCACTCTCAGCTGCATCAACAGCCAGGGCTAGGAGCCAGGCACTGCTCTGGAGGTTCCAGCAGCTGGTGCCTTGCCAGCATATAGAAAGCAGCACCTTAAAGCAGCAAGGTGAGGCTAGAACATCCTCTCTGAGTTCCCAGAAAGCAAACTGCTGCTGCTCCTTGAGCTGCTTTGCCTGCCTCAGCTGCTCCCTTGCAGCCTTTCTGCTGAGGGATGCTCAAAGTCACTGCAGGAGTTTAGCTCCGGGGAGGTATTTTTGGAGGCTTGGCCCAAAATGTGACAATAGAGGCAAAAGAGCTGAGAGGAAAAAAAAAGTAAAGCTCCACCTCGAGGCCCCAGCTGAGGAAGGAAAAAGTCTGTTCAGAAATAAAAATCAGCCCAGGAATTTGCATCAAATTAGGTAAGAAAACAGTTGCTGACAGTGGGGTTAGGGGCAGAAGAGAAGGAGCAGCTTTTGAGCCTCCTGTTCAGCAGAGCCTGGGAAAAATACATTGAGGTCTTCCTCTTTTTTTTTTTTTCCCCCTCCCTGGAATGACATCAGCTTTGCCTAGAGGGTTAATGGTGCAGTCTATCTGCAGCATTGGCAGAAGACTACCTGAAGGTTTATCCCTTTCCCACACGCCCCAAAAAGAGCTGGGAACCAGTGAGTGTCCTTTAAGGACAGCAGGAGAAACCCCACGACAGAACTGCCTCTTTTACACCTTTTGCTTCAGAGCCTCAAGATCTTCCTCAGTTAAAACCAATCTCAGCATGGAGGAGTTAGAAGGGACCTCTGAGGATCACCCAACCCAACCTCCCCCTGCTCCAGCAGGGGACCCACAGCAGCTTGCCCAGGAGGGGGCAAGGGGGGGTTGGAAGCTCTGCAGAGAAGACTCCACAACCTCTCTGGGCAGCCTGCTCCAGGCCTCCAGTACCCTCACACTAAGTAAGTTTCTCCTGCTCAGGTGGCACCTCCTGGTTTCCAGTCTGTGCCCATTGCCCCTTGGCCTGTCCCTGGGCACCACTGGCAAGAGTCTGGCCCCAGCCTCCTGCCCCCTCAGCTCTTACTGAGCATTGCTCAGCTCCCCTTTGGGGCTGCCCTTCTGCAGGCTCTCAGCCTTAGCTCCTCACAGAGCTGCTCCAGGCCCCTCAGCATCTTCCCAGCCTCCACTGGACTCTCTCCAGCAGTTCTCTGTCTCTCTTGAACTGGGGAGCCCAGAGCTAGACCCAAAACTCCAGTTGTGGCCTCAACAGGGCAGAGCACAGGGGCAGGAGAACCTCCCTTGACCTGCTGCCCACACTCTCCTCCAGGCACCTGATTTCTTCCTTAATGCAAATCAATTTTAATCAGCCCCAAAACCAACTCAACCAGGGTTCAAAAGACCCTAATGACAGTCTGTAATTAGCCCAGAGCTCACTAATCACTGCTCTCAGCTCAGCCCCTGAAGTAGATGCAGTTCAGTGTTTCCTACCAACATATCTAACAGAAGTTTTGTTCCTGTCTTAAAAGGGCTCAACTTCTCCTCTGCACCATTCTGATTTATTACTAGGAGTAGACAGGGGGAAAAAAAATGACAAACCACAACTCAGAACAATCCTCTGCTAATTCCCAAAGGATTGCTGAAGATAAAGGACTAAAGAGATAAATCTTTAGGTCCCAAAAGCACATTGTGCAACTGCAGCCTTCCATGGGAGCAAGGCTGGGATCTGGAATTCTCTCCACCTGTCAGGTTGGAGATGTTCATTCTGAAAAAAAAAAAGGGGATTAAAGCATCTGAGGAGAACAAGGAAGAAGAATCCTTCCCCCTGCAGAGTATTAGCAGAGCATTAATGGCTGATTTGTTCTGCCTGGCAAATTGTTTGCTCTCCTTTTCTTCCACTTGACACAAAGCCCTGCAGAAAGTGAGCCAGTGTGGCCCTGCCTAACTAAGGGGTGGCTGCAAGAGCCAGGGGAGAGTTCAGCAGGAAGTCTGCTGGTATGAGCACAGGGATACACCCCACAGCCCCCCCCCCCAACTCAATGCAGCAGCAGGCAGTGGGAAGCAACCTGATGCCTGTCTTGATAGCAGCTGCCCAGCTCCATCGCTGCCTGCAAGGAGAGAAGCAGCACTGCAGAGGGACAAAAAGCAGGAGAGGCTTCTGCAGCCACCTCCTGCCTCACTCTGAGCAGCAGCTCAAGGTCAGATGGAGCTGCTCAAGCTCCTGTCTTGCCCTGCACATGTGAGATGTGGAGCTTAAGGCTTCTGCAGAGGGCTGTGAGCAGGAGATGGAGTTACACAGGAGTTCTCCTCAGCTACACCTCAGTGCTGGATTAGGAGATCCAGCCAGAGCTGACCAGACCTTGGAGATCCACCTGAAGGTAAGGGAACAGCAAGGAGCCAGCAAGGTGCCCTCCTGGCCAAGAAGGGCAATGGGCTCCTGGGGGGCATGAAGAGTGTGGCCAGCAGGTCAAGGGAGGTTCTCCTTCCCCTCTACTCCACCCCAGTGAGGCCACAGCTGGAGGACTGGGTCCAGTTCAAGAGACAGGGAACTACTGGAGAGAGTCCAACAGAGGCTATGAGGATGATGAAGGGCCTGGAGGAGCAAAAGCTGAGAGCCCTAGGGCTGAGAGCCTGCAGAAGAGCAGCCCCAGAGGGGAGCTAAAGGCTGGGGGGGCAAGAGGCTGGGGTCAGACTCTACTTAGTGGTGCCCAGGGACAGGCCAAGGGGTAATGGGCACAAACTGCAACACCACCATAGCCACTAAACCACATCTCCAAGTGCCAGGTCTACTCATTTCTGGGGCACCTCCAGGGCTGGTGACTCCAGCACCTCCCTGGCAGCCTGCTTGATGAGGATGGTGAAGCACATCTGTAACCAAACAACCTGCAGTGGTATGAACTGGAACAAGAGGTTCTGCCTGCCAGCACTCAGGAAAACAGCTACTCCCCATCCCTCACCCATCAGAAGGCTAAATGGAAGTGCTGCCCAAGGATTTGATCCCACAGCTCAGCCTTGGTTATTTGTTTCCTGGCAGCCTCTCTTGCTGGAGTGAAATAAGCCTGAGGAGTGGAGAGGTTGAAATGAGCTGGAACACAGCAGGGTTTTAGAGATAGCTGGAGAAGGATCAGATGCCATCCCTGGTGCCAGTCACACAAAGTGGTTTATCTGAGCTTCCACACAGGGGAGAGTAAGTTGCTAGGTCTAGCTGAGAGACAGGGGCTGGCAGCCAAGGAGGTGACAGGAGAAGAGGAAACTGCCTGAGGTTCATCCTCACAAAGGCAGCTGAGCTAAGGCAGAAGGCACTGCCCAGGAACAGAGGAGGGCCACCAAGATGCTCAGAGGGTTGGAGTAGCTTTGCTATGAGGACAGGCTGAGAGAGTTGGGGCTCTGCAGCCTGGAGAGGAGAAGGCTTCCAGGAGACCTTAGAGTAGTCTTCCAGGATCTGAAGGGGGCTACAGGAAGGCTGGGGAGGGACTATTGACAAGGGCTTGGAATGGCAGGACAAGGGGAATGGGGTTGAACTGGCAGAGGGGAGATTGAAACTGGATGTTAGGAGGAAGTTCTTTCCAGTGAGGGTGGTGAGACACTGGCACAGGTTGCCCAGGGAGGTTGTGGCTGCTCCCGCCCTGGAGGTGTTCAAGGCCATGCTGGAGGAGGCCTTGAGTGACCTGTGCTAGTGGGAGGTGTCCCTGCCTATGGCAGGGGGTTGGAACTAGATGATCCTTGAGGTCCCTTCCAACCTTACCATTCTATGATTCTATGAAAACCACTTACCCAGCCCAGCACACAGCCCCAGTGCCCACTTACCCAGCCCCAGTGCCCAGCCACCCTTACACACTGCCCTAGTGCCCAGCAACCCCCACACACAGTCCAACTCACCTGAAAGAGGAGAGGGAGAATCCAGCTGCTGGACTAGCTGAGGGAGGGGCAGCTCCACCTTGTCCTCCTCTGGCCCCCACCTGCTCTTCCTCTTCTTTTTAGTGGTGCCAGCAGCAGTGGCTGGGGTTGCTGTGGCAGCAGCAGTGGCAGCTGTTTGCTCAGGGGGGGTTGTAGAGGATGACGAAGGCGAGGGCAAGGGCAAGGCTGAGGGAACAGGCAAGGGTGAGGGAATGGGTAAAGGTGAGGGAATGGGCAGGGGCAAAGGTACAGGTGAGGGAAGGGGCAAAGATGCTGCACGGAGAGGTGAGGGGGAGGCCTCAGGGCTGCTCTTCCTCTTCAGGCTGGGCTCTGGTCCAGGCAGGGGGGCACACACGGAGCTGCTTTTGGCCTTCCGGAACTCCTCCAGCTTCTGCCTGTAGTATTTGTAGCCTTTGCTGTTGGGTTCACACAAAAACCTGCGGGGAGAGGGAAGAGTTGAGAGCTTTTAGCTGTGTGCCAGGCCGGCAGGGAGCAGTTTGCTCAGGACCTTTCCTTTGCCTTTGCGCTGCCGGAGCCCTCCCGGGCGCTGCCTTGCTCAGCGGCGCCGCCCCGTGGCTGTGCGCCCGCACTGCAGGCTCCATAACCCTCACGGCAGCTGCCAGCAGCAGTGTTTTAAGCTGCCCCTGCCCGGGTGGCATCTCAGGGGTGTTTTTCAAGCCACTAACGAAGCAGCTCAGCTATTAGCACATCTGGTTAATGGACTCCACAACAAGGGCAGCACCCCCAGAGGGTCAAGAGGCAGCCAATTAAATGCCAAAACCTCGGCAACAAAACAAGGCTGGGAGAGCCTCTGCCTCCCTGCTTGGGAGCACAGCAAGAGCTGAAACACAAAAGCTGGATGAGACCAAAGGGAGGCATTAAACAGCTGGTAGGGAGCACTGAAGAGAACAATTCACATCTGAAAGGCTGAACAAGATGCTGTGAAGGGGGAGCCGGTGGTGGAGAGCTGCTGCCCTGTACCACAGCATGTGGAGAGCAACCCAGGAAAATTCCTTGTCCAGCAGCAGAATGAGAGCTGGATGGGGACCCACACCACAGCCCCAGGGAGAAGTGGAAAGGTTACAACTGTCCCAAGAATGTGGCAACAGAGAGGTGAGGAGGGACTGGGGGATGTAAATTCATCCCGAGGAAAGCATGGAATGGTGAGGGTCAGAAGGGACCTTTGGGGATCCTCCAACTCCCCCTGCTCCAGCAGGGCACTCACAGCAGCTTGCCCAGGAGCACAATGCCCACATTGCCCCCCCCACGCTTCTGAGAGGTTCTGCTGAAGCAGGAGGAGCAGCAGGATCAGATCACAATGCCCAGGGGGGGTTGGAAGCTCTGCAGAGAAGGAGACTCCACAAACCTCTCTGGGCAGCCTGTTCCAGGCCTTCAGCACCCTCACACCAAACAACTTTCTTCTCCTGCTCAGCTGAAACCTCCTGGGTGCCAGTTTGTGCCCAACTGTCCACCACTGAGCAGTCTGGCCCCATCCTCTTGCCCTCCTTTAGGTCTTGCTGAGCATTGCTCAGCTCCTCTCTGGGGCTGCTCTTCTGCAGGCTCTCAGCCTCAGGGCTCTCAGCCTTTGCTCCTCATAGAGATGTCCCAGCCCCTTCATCATCCTCATAGCCTCTGTTGGACTCTTCCTAGCAGTTCCCTCTCTCTCCTGAACTGGGAAGCCCAGAACTGGACCCAATACTGCAGATGTAGTTTCAGCAGTGCAGAGAAAAGGGAGAAGAAAATCTCCACTGTCCTTCTCTCCTTCGTGCCCCTGATTTCCTCTTCAACAAATCATAGAATCACAGAATCAGTCAGGGTTGAAGGGACCACAAGGAGCAGCCAGCTCCAACCCCCTGCCATGTCCAAGGACACCTCACACTAGATCAGGATGTCCACAGCCTCATCCAGCCTGGCCTTAAACACCTCCAGGGATCAGGCTTCCAGCACCTCCCTGGGCAACCCCTTGCCAGGCTCTCACCACCCTCATGCTGAACAACTTCTTCCTGACATCCAGTCTGACTCTCCCCATTTCCAGCTTGGTTCCATTCCCCCCAATCCTATCACTCCCTGACAGCCTAAAAAGTCCCTCCCCAGCTTTCTTGTAGCCCCCTTCAGATACTGCAAGGCCACAATGAGGTCACCTGGGAGCCTTCTCCTCTCCATACTGCACAGCCCCAACTGCCTCAGTCTCTCCTCACAGCAGAGCAGCTCCAGCCCTCTGCTCATCCTTGTGGCCCTTCTCTGGACACCTTCCAGCACCTCCACAGCCCTCTTGTCCCAGGGGCTCCAGAACTGGATGCAGTACTCCAGGTGGGGCCTCACCAGTGGGGAGCAGAGGGGGAGGATCACTTCCCTCACCCTTCTGCCCAATCAATCTCTCCCTCCTTGTGCCCTTACACTGTGAGGCTGGAGGACATGAAAGCATCACTGCTCCACAGGCACACAAACCTTTTAAAGTGCAGGCTGATCAGCAGCCTGTTGAGTGCTTCCCCTTCCAAAGAAGCCAATTTCCCCCTCCTCCCCCTCTTCCCTGAGTTGTGCTCAGCAGGAGGGTTCTGCCCTTACCTGAAAGCTGGGTTCTCTCTGGCATTCTGCAAGGCAATAGCTTCCACCTCGGGCCCCCCATCTGCTATGAACCTGGCCAGTGTCTCAGCAGAGCTCTTTGTCTCTTCGTCGTCTGGGGGTGAAACTTTAAGCAGGCTGTCAGTACTGGGCCCAACTCACACAAGCAACAGTCAAAGCCTATCTGTTCTAAGAACCCCAAGAGCAGAATAAGGGCAGAAGGTCGAGTTTCAGTTGGTTTGTGAGCAGCATGAACACAACAGTCAACAGTCACAAGAGTTCAGAGCATAAAACAACCCAGGACATTGAGTCAGGCTGTACAGCAAGGGGTGACCCCCTTCAGCACAGCAGCTTCCTCTGTGCCAGGGGCAGAGGCCAGCAGATTAACAGACAAACCAAGCTTTTGTCTTCCCAAGTGGGCACTCAAGCCACTTCCCAGGCACAGCAAGTTTGTTTCTTCCCC
>WBNM01003832.1:19532-36820 GCA_013399055.1 Ramphastos sulfuratus | reverse complement strand
GAGTTGCCCGATAGGCACAGCTACCAGAGCATGTCAGCAAAGCCAGATTATGAGTCCCAGAGACTTGGGAAGGCGGGGGAGGGGAAGTGGGGGAGGGGAGGGAACTACCGATGCTAAAGATGGGGCATCCGGGACGCCGCTTGGGGGGCCAGCGGGACCCGGCTTGGCTGGCACCAACTCCGCAGTGTTGCCGAAAAGGGGGGGGAAAGGTGCTGCTGGAACAGCTTTTTGCTGGTGGTGCTGGGGGTGAGGAAGGCAACCAGGGGACTCCTGAGAGCAGCTTTTGAGTGGTGCTGCGGGGAAAGGGGGCGAAAGAGAAGTGCACTGCCAGAGAGAAGTGGCACCGAAGTTCGTGGCGAACAACCAAACCAACCCCCCCACCACCCCAGAAAAGAACCCTCGGAGGGGGTCTGCTGTGTGGGGTAGGGCATGAGGCGTCCCCGGGTGAGGTCACTTCTAACCGAGGGGACCTGGCTTAAAGCAGGAACGACGAAATCAAACCGACCCGACCCAAAAGCTGCTTGCGGAGTGGCAGATGGGTTGAGTTCAGCAGGGCAGGACTTAAGATGGAGGTGTTTGGAAGTGGGGTTGGTGCCAAAGAGGAGTCCTCGTACCCCCCCGAGTCTATGGAGGTGTGGAGCTTGTGTGTGTGTGTGTGTGTGTGTGCAAAGAGGCTTCGTCGGCACCCATCTGAAAGCACCGCGATTGCCTCTCTGCCTCGCCGGCTTTGCTTTTTCCTGGCAGTGTTTGAAATCTTCCTGTACGACTTTTGGGGTTGGTTTCTTTCTTTTTGATTGATTTTTTTTTTTCTTTCTTTCTTTAATTCTTCTTCCTCTTCTTCTTCTTCTGGTGGGGGATTTAGTTTGTACGCAAGACCAAGCTCTATCGAAAATAAAGTTATATCCTGTCTGTGGTCTACCACCTTCTCCTCACCCCCCCACCCCCCTCCCAGCCATCTGCCATCTTTCACAGAAGGGATCTGGAGGGCTTCTTCCAAAATCTTCATTCATTAGTGATTTCCTAGCTGCCTTCCTTCCCCCCCCCTCCCCTTTTGCTCCTTCGTGATCCTAAGTGTGTGTGTGTGGGAAGCTAAAGAGAGCTGGAAGGGAGGATTTGGCCCTGTTGTGTGAGCTGTGTCAGTTGCTGGAGGTAAAAAAAAAAAAATGTTGGTAGTTTATTAAGGAGTAGTTCACTTGACAAAGGTTTGGAGTCTTCAGACTTAGGAGCCAATTTTGAATGAGAAAAGGGTAAGGGAAGGGTGAGGGAAGTAAAAGAAGTAAGGGAAGGAAAGGGAAGGGTGAGGGAAGTAAAAGAGGTGAGGGAAGTAAAAGAAAGGAAGGAAAAGGAAGGGTGAGAGAAGGAAAAGGAAGGGTGAGGGAAGGAAAAGGAGGAAGGGAAGGAAAAGGAAGGGTGAGGGAAGGAAAAGGAAAGATGAGGGAAGGAAAAGGAGGAAGGAAAATGAAGGGTGAGGGAAGGAAAAGGAGGAAGGAAAATGAAGGGTGAGGGAAGGAAAAGGAGGAAGGAAAAGAAAGGGTGAGGGAAGTGAAAGAAGGGAAGGAAAATGAAGGGTGAGGGAAGTGAAAGAAGGGAAGGAAAAGGAAGGGTGAGGGAAGTGAAAGAAGGAAGGAAGAGGAAGGGTGAGGGAAGGGAAGGAAAAGGAAGGGTGAGGGAAGTGAAAGAAGGGTGAGGGAAGGATGAGGGAAGAGAAGGGAAAGGTGAGGGAAGTAAAAGAAGGGAAGAAAAAGGAAAGGGTGAAGAAAGAAGGGTGAGGGAAGTAAGGGAAGAAGAAAATGGAAGGTCGAAAGAAGGGAAGAAAAAGGGTAAGGGAAGTAAAAAGGGAAAAAAGGAAAGAGTGAAGGAAGTAAAGGGAAGGGTGAGGGAAGAAAAAGGAAGCATGATAGAGAAGGGAAGAGAAGGGAAGAGTGAAAGCAGTAAGGGAAGAGGAGGAAAGAGTGAAGGAAGTAAGGGAAGAAGAAGGAAATGAATTAAGGAAAGAAGAAATCTTTTTGCTTTAACTTGAGAAGGAGCCTTTAACTCTTCAGGAGTGGCTAGGAGAGGTATTTTATTGGAGCCAGCTGAGTGCAAAGTGCTGTTCAATGCAAGGCTTCAGTGTTCTTCATGCCTGTACCAAGCACAAAGTTTGCTGAAGGAAAATGTGTGGCTTTAGTGGGCAGCCTTCTCCTCAGCTGAAGATTGGACTTTCTCTCCTAATCTCAGTCTGAGTGGTACAGATGACTTCTCTGAGTGAGTTTCTCGGGAGCTGAATGATGTCTTAGACCAACCTGAGCATGCAGGCTGTGCAAGCAGGGACTGAGTCTTCCAGAGAGTGCAGCAGGTGAGGTCTGCTTAGGGAGAACTGAGGGCAGCCTGAGGGGGGGATCTCAGCAATGCTGATTAATACTCAGGGGGTGGGGATCAGGAGGATGGGCCCAGGGTTTTGTCAGTGGGGGCCAATGGGGGCAACAGGCACAAACTTGACTGTAAGAAGTTTCATCTGAACACAAGGAGGAACACTAATTTAAGGATGATGAAGCCCTGGAGCAGGCTGCCCAGAGAGGTGATGGAGTCTCTATCTCTGGAGTTATTCAGAACCCACCTGGATGCTTTCCTGTGTGATCTTCTCTAGGTGGCCCTGCCTTGGCAGGGGGATTGGACTTGATCTCCAGGGGTCCCTTCCAACTCCTTCCGTTCTGTGTTAGCATTCAAATGGAGCCAAACTCCCCCGTGTGTGACCCTGGTCCCTAAATCCTGCTAATGGGCTCCTGTGTGAAGTGAGCAAAGTGCTGCAGGCTGTTTAATGTCTCCCAGTTGGCTTCATTTTAAACATCTTCATTTCCCATTGCCATGAACCATTTCATAGGGTCCTGCAAGAAGAACCTTGTCTGTGAGCAGAAAGCTCCATCTCCTAACCCACCCTTACAGATAGAAGTTCTTTACCTTCCTGCAGCTGAAGCCACCTGCCCAGCTGCTCAGTGATGGAAGCTGGAGAAAAGCAGAGCAGGATGATCAATGTTTGGTGACAGCATCTTGGCTTTGGGTCCACAAGACTCAGCAAACAGCTCCATGGGCAGGGAACAGCCTTGGCATTGTGACTGCCACTGTGAACTCCAGCAGGATTTCTCCCTAGCTGATGGATTTCTCCATCTTTCCAGTGCAGGTGCACAGGATCCCTGAGAAATCCCAAAGCCTTTGTAGTTCTCCTGCAGAGATCAGTGTCTCCACAGAGCATCTGAGCCCCAGCACAGTTGCCTGGGTTCCCACCTGCAGGCCAGTTAAATATCCCTCAACAATTGATTTATATAACTGGGCTAGCTGGGGAAGTGAGAAATTTCCTTCCTTCTAGGATACAATGCCAAGGATGTCAAATCTCCAGAGGGCTTGATGATAAGAACTGGGCTGTCCCTTCTGTGCTGCCAGGAAACAAGGAGATGGTTGCTCCTTGGAGCCCTGGGACTGGTCCTGGGGCACTTCTCTCTCCTCCCTCCTGGTCACAGGTGGCCCTACAGCCCTCAAGCAGGGTTTGGCATCTGCTGATGAAGGACCAGCCTCTGATGGAGCAGCCTTCATCGATGAGGACCAGAGGTTTCCTGAGGTGCATTCAGAAGAGTGTGGCCAGCAGGTCAAGGGAGGTTCTCTTGCTCCTCCATTCTGCCCTAGTCAGGCCACAGCTGCAGTATGGGGACCAGTTCTGGGCTCCCCAGTTCAAGAGAAGCAGAGAACTACTGGAGGGAGCCCATTGGAGGATACTAAGATGCTGAGGGGCCTGGAGCATCTCTGTGAGGAGCAAAAGCTGAGAGCCCTGGGGCTGTTGAGCCTGGAGAAGAGCAGTCCCAGAGAGGATCTGATCAGTGCTCAGCAAGAGCTGAGGAGGCAGGGGGATGGGACCAAGTGACAGGACAAGAGGCACAAAGTGGAACCCAGGACTTTTGTCAACTCAAAGCAAGAAGCTTTGTGAATCCCTTTCCTTTGAAATCTGCCTGGAATAAATAAGCCCTGTAATGACTGATCCTATCAATCCTAAATTTAGAAATGAATCTAATTTTCAGCAGGAAAGCAGGTTACAGAGCTGACCTAGTACAGAGCTGTTGGGGGAAGAGAGGAGACTTCATAGACCCCAAGTTAGAATTAACAGCAGCTTGGGGAAAGCCTGAAGAGTTTGCTGTGCTGAGAAGAAACATCTCATGCCAGGAGCACTGTGCTAACAGGTACAGGTAGGAAACATGGAGTAAGACTCAAAATCCTCAGAAAAAGAGAGAGGCTTCCCAAATGCAGTCAGTGAAACCTGCCTGTGCTCCACAGACCTTTGGCTTCCCATCAGCCATGCTGCTTGTGATGTCTTTGATGGGGAGGCTCCATCAGCATCTTCCAGCCACTTGGTCAGGTCCTTCAGAATGACAGGACATAGGACTTGGGGTGTCAGCCTTTTAGAAACACCAGCCCCAGCTGGCTGAGGTGAGGCTGAGCTGGCAAACTTGCAGTCACCTCTGGAAGCTGTTGCAGGGCTGCAGGGAACCACTCCAGCAGCTCCACGTCCCACTTAGGCTGGGGGCACCACAACTGGATGCAGTAGTAGCTTGTAAGACTGAGTCAGGAAGCCAGAGAAGAACATGCTTCATTATTTTTATTTGCAAAATCATCTGATTTTGTCCTGTTTAGACCTCAGGATGGAGTTTGTCAGGATCCTACACAGTGGATGTGGGTGCCCAGGATGGAAGCAGACATTGCAATGCCCTGCACAGCACCGAAGAACCTCCTGTGTTCACCACCCTGCTGAACACATTGACATCACTTAGCAAATAAGACCAAAGCAGATCCAAGATGATTGTTTGTCCCTAAATCCAAACCCATCTACACTGATCTGGTTCCTTATCTGTAGTAAAACCCACAAGGATTTTCCCCTGGAACCACACATAATCCTGCATTTCCATCCAGACTCTGAAGGTCTTGCGTAGGCAGCACACAGAATTGATACAGAATCCATCCCATCAGCTCTTGATTCCTCTTAGCCCATCCTTAAGGATCTGCAGCCAGCCCTGGGCTGTTAAGGCACAGAGGAGGGTGGATGTCACAGCAGCCATGCAGCAGACAGATCTCTGATTGTGTGGCTTTAATCTCCAGCAGGGATCTGTTCTGATGCTGGATTGAGGAAATAAAACTACTGGGAATTGCCGAACTAGGGCTGAGGAATTTAGGTGGAGTTCTTCAGGCTGCAGCTCCAAAACCCACTTACCTTGTGGAAGGCATTCCCTGCACTGAAACACTTCCTTTGCAGGTCTGAGCTGTAAAAACAAATCCTTCCTGAATCAGCCTTTTCTCTGCCCAGTTTGCCAACTGGTAAACACTGACTGGGGGGTTTGTTCAGAGCCGACTAATAACGATGTGTTATTAACAGTGACAACCCCGAGGCAGTGACAGCCACCCCCTGCCATCACCAAGCCACTCTGGCAGATGAACACAAATCCTGCTTGAAAAGACTTCTTGAGCTCCTGCCCCTTTGCAGGTTGATAACCTGGAAGTGCACAGCTCAGCTGAGCAGCGCCAAGCTCCCTCGGAGAGGCAAACTCTTTGCTGCTGCAGCAGCCCAGCAGGGATGTCTCCGTGGCAGGGGGAGAGCAAGAGTTTTAATCCTGGCATCTACAATGCTGCATCACTTTCAGATCTGCTGTTTAATCCCAGAATCCCAGCCTGGTGGGGGTTGGAAGGGACCTCTGGAGATCACCCAGCCCAACGCCCCTGCCCCTGCTCCAGCAGGGCACCCACAGCAGCTTGCCCAGCAGCACAATGGCCAGGGGGGGTTTGGGAGCTCTGTAGAGAAGGAGACTCCACAACCTCTCTGGGCAGCCTGTTCAAGGCCTCCAGCACCCTCACACCAAACAACTTTCTCCTCCTGTTCAGGTGGCACCTCCTGGCTTCCAGTTTGTGCCCCTTGTCTTGTCCCTGGGCACCACCTGTCTGGTCCCATCCTCTTGCTCCCCACCCTTTAGGTACTGTTCAGCATCCAAAAGATCCCCTCTGGTGCTGCCCTTCTTCAGGCTCTCAGACCCAGGACTCTCATCCTTTGCTCCTCACAGAGATGCTCCAGGCCCCTCAATTTTAGGCTGTCAGGGAGTGACAGGACTGGGGGGGAATGGAACCAAGCTAGAAATGGGGAGAGTCAGCCTGGAGGTTAGGGAGAATTTGTTCAACATGAGAGTGGTGAGAGCCTGGCAGGGGTTGCCCAGGGAGGTGGTGGAAGCCTCATCCCTGTAAGTGTTTAAGGCCAGGCTGGATGAGGCTGTGGCCAGCCTGATCTAGTGTGAGGTGTCCCTGGGCATGGCAGGGGGTTGGAGCTGGCTGCTCCTTGTGGTCCCTTCCAACCCTGCCTGATTCCATGATTCTGTGATTTTCATAGTCTCTGCTGGACTCTCTCCAGTAGTTCTCTGTCCCTCTTGACCTGAACAGTTCTGAAAGGAACCATTTGAGCCCAAAGCACACCCAGCAGCCTCTCTGGTGCCCTCAATGATTAAAACTGGGGTTGGAGAAGATGGAGTAACACAAACAGAGCTTTGGGTAACACAAACAGAGCTTTGGGTCATTCTTCTTCCACAGCTGCTTAAAACTAGCAGGTTTTGAGGTCAGTTTTGTATTTCTCCCCCTTGCCTTGGTAGTGAGGACCAAACCAGACTCCAGCTGGAGGAGGTGGCACAAATGTTTTGCTTGTAAAACTGCTTCCCCATCCCAGTGTGGTGGGAACTGTTCTCCTGCCTTCACCATTTGGGCTTTCAGAGTATATGGACACAGACACTGATGGAAATCAGTAATTAACTCTTTTTATAATCAGGAGTCAACCAAAAAAGAAAAATTACACAACAGACCTGGAAGGGTTCATCATTGCACTTCATGCCTAAAGCACACAGGTTAAGAACACAGCAGCCCTGGGGAGCTCAGCAGTTAAGAGGAGCTGAAATGCAGTGAGTGGGGGTTGAGATGAGAGGGAAATCAGCAGATAAAATCATCTGACTGCATAGCTGGAGCTGGGTGGGCACAGCCCTGGTGGGGTTCAACAAAGCTGGCAGATTCCCCCCTGCTGCCAAGGATGCCATAGCTGGGCTAGGGAAGGATCCTGTGCTGGAGAAGAGACTCTTGGAGCAACACTGCTCTTGTGCACAAAATGGTCAAGTTCCTGAGGGCTCCTGGGGTTCTGCTGGTTCCAGAGAGCTCCTGGGGTTCTGCTGGTTCCAGAGAGCTCCTGGATTTCTGCTGGTTCCTGAGAGCTCCTGGGGTTCTGCTGGTTCCTGAGAGCTCCTGGATTTCTGCTGGTTCCAGAGAGCTCCTGGATTTCTGCTGGTTCCAGAGAGCTCCTGGATTTCTGCTGGTTCCAGAGAGCTCCTGGATTTCTTCTGGATATTTTAGGTGTATCACAGGTGTGACAGTGAACAACAGGCTAGCAGGTCCAGCTGCAAAAAAAAAAAGATTCCTGAGCCTATTCCATGATTGATCCAAGCAGCAGGAGCTGATCTCTTCTCCTGATTGGAACTCCAGAGAGTTTTCTACAAGTAGTTAATTCTTTTAATCAGGGTCAAGTGCTGATGAGCCACGTGACAGTGAGCAGCAAACAAGCCAGAGGTGCCTGTTCCCAGCCAGGCCCTCCAGTAAGGGCTCCCTGCTCTGACTCACTGTTTGCCAGCAAAACAGTTTGGTGTCTGAAGCTGCAGGTCAAAGGATGAGCTGGTCCCCAGTCAGGCACTGGTGGTGGACCAGTTTGCAGCAGGTTGAGATGTTCTGTGGCAGGTCTTTAAATAACAGCAAGGCTGAGTGAACTTTGTGCTCTCCCACTTCCGAGCAAAATCGATAGTCCATGAAGCACTGCTGGAAACTGGAGCAAAGCTCCCAATGTAGCCACTTCCAACCATACCAGGGCTAATTAGGGACAGATAATAACACACTGGAGGCACCATTTTGGCCCAAGCAAGGCCTTGCTTGCATCCCTTTGCCTCAAGAGCTGATCTTTTGTTTCCTTTCAGTTCCAAAAAGGTTCGTTGCCATTTTTATTCAGGGTCATTCACCTCACTGCTTAGGTGCTGGAATTTTGCCTCTTTACCCTCTTGCATCCTGCTGCTCCCCAGAAAATGTTTCACGTTGAGGGGTTATTCCCAGTGGGATGGGAGATCAGCAAACAGATCTGGAGGGCCTGATCCAAATGGGATGAGAGGGAATGGATTGAAGCTCAAGGAGGGGAGATTGGGCCTGGAGATTAGGAAGAAATTCTTTATAGAGTGAGGGTGGTGAGACCCTGGAACAGCTTGCCCAGGGAGGTTGTGGATGCTTCCTCTCCAGAAGTGCTCAAAGCCAGGTTGGATGAGGCCTTGAGCAACCTGGGCTGGTGGAAGGTGCCCATGGCAAAGGGGTTGGAGCTGGCTGATCTTGGAGGTCCCTTCCAACCCAATCTATGAATCCCACCATGACCCTCAAGTGCCTCACACTGCTCTTGTCAAACAGCAGCAGTTCCACCCTGGCTGATCTTGGAGGTCCTGCTGCTGGTGGGAGCTGCCACCTGCACTTCCATGGAAAATAGGTTCCCCAAAGATGAAGGGAAGGTCTCAGGCCCATGGAATTCCTTCCAGCCTTAGCCACCTAAAACTCAGAGGTCTGGGGCACTGCTGCAGCATGCTCCCAGCTTTAGCTTTTTGCTCCTTTAACTGTTTAAGAATGTAAAGGTTTTGGTGAGGCCTCATCTGGAGTGTCCAGTTCTGGGCTCTCCAGTTCAAGAAGGACAGGAAACTGCTTGAGAGAGCACAGCAAAGGGTTACAAAGATGGTCAGGGGACTGGAACATCTCTTATGAACAAAGGCTGAGGGACTTGGGGCTTTTTAGCCTGGAGAGGAGAAGACTTGGTGGGGATCTTCTCAGTTCTTAAAATGCTTCCAGGGTGGGTGGCAGGAGGATGGGGCCAGGCTTTCCTCAGTGGTGACAGGACAAGGGGCACTGGGCACAAACTGGCACCCAGGAGGTGCTGTCTGAACAGGAGGAGGAAGTTGTTTGGTGTGAGGGTGCTGGAGGCCTGGAGCAGGCTGCCCAGAGAGGTTCTGGAGTCTCCTTCTCTGCAGAGCTTCCACCCCCCCCTGGCCATTGTGCTCCTGGGCAAGCGGCTGTGGGTGCCCTGCTGGAGCAGGGGGGTTGGACTGGATGGTCCCCTCCAAGCCTTTTCACTCTATGCTTTAGTCTGATCATTTCAGCTTTCCAGAGAGAAACCCCAAACCCACTCTGTGCAAGGTGCTGAGGTTTGCTTTCTGTGGGGAGCTAAAGGACCTGGTGTGTCTTGTCCCCACAGCAGGCTCCAGGTCAGCACACTCAGCCCTGATTTATCTTCTGGAGGCTGGAAACCAGGTGACCACGACAGATAAGGGTGCTGATGCCATGCAGCTTTCAGAAATACCTGTGCTGCTTGATCTCTTGGTCCTCTGGACCATCAAACCAACCTCAGAGCTGCCTTCTCTGCCTTCCCTGCAGCCTGTATCTGCTGGCGAGCCTCAGAACTCGTCTGGCCTGTTTGGTTGGCCAACATTAGCATGTTCCCATGCAGCTTGCATCTGCTGCTGGCTGCAGGAGGATGACCAAGTCTACCAGATCTGCCTTGAGCTTTCCTCCTTCTTCTTTGACCTACATTTTGATGAGCACTGAGAAAAGGCTTAATCATGTTTCTCATTCCTCCTTTGGGGACGATTGTGCCTGAATCGTTTGGGTTGGGTTTTTTTTCCCCCCCCTCACTCTCAATACCAAATTTTGCTGTTGCTGTAGTAAAGTTGAGCTTCCTGGTGCAGGCTGTATTGGGTGGTTTATGCTGAGGGTAGGTAGTGGAGTATCAAAGTATCACAGAATGAACCCATTCATCCAGCTCCAACCCCCCTGCCCTGGGCAGGGACACCTTCCACTAGAGCAGGTTGCTCTGGCCTTGAACACCTCCAGGAAGGATGAAGTGTTTGGTCCATATTCTGGACTTCACCTTTGTAATGAATATGGGAAATACCTTGGGAAAAAGCAGAGTTGGACTTTGTGACTCTGGCTAAAAGTTGTTTCTGTGATGAGATGGAGGGGGCTGCAGCAGAATCCAGGCTGTGTGACAGCAGCACAGGAGGTTCCAGCTCAACACAAGGGGGAACTTCTTTACTGGAAGGGTCACAGAGCTCTGGAACAGGCTCCCCAGAGAGGCTGTGGAATCTCCTTCTCTGGAGCCTCTCAAGGCCTGTCTGGATGTCTTCCTCTGTGAGTGAGCTCTGGCAGGGGGGGTTGGACTTGATGATCTCTTTGGGTCCCTTCCAACCCCTAACATCCTGTGACATCAGTTGGGGTTATCAGAATGAGCCTTTCTGCAGGTCGCTGAGCTCGTGCCACGTTCCCAAACGGCAGTCGTGCCCACATGGGTACTGAAGGCCACTGGCTGGTTGGATCTTTGCAGTTCATCTTGATCAAGATGGAAAGGGCTGACACAAACAAGAGAGGCATGTGATGCTGTGTGCCACCAGCCCAGCTGGGACAGCTGCTGGGGACAGCTTCCCCCGGGGAGCCACCCAGGCGCTGAGCTGGGAGTGTCATCAGCAGAGCGCAGCTGATGGCCTGCTCTGAGCACTGTCACCTTGGTGACACACCCCAAGCTGTGCCAGCCTCGGTGGAAGCAGCCAGCTGAATGCCAGCTTTCCTGCCCCCATCTGACCATGGAGAGAGGCTTTAATCAGGGCCCTAGCTGGCAGTGGTTAACACCCTGTGGGTGCTGCTACACTGGGCATGGGCTGGTGAGTGGCAAGGAAGGGACTGGCAGAAACGTGGCTGTTTGACCTCTCTGGTTTTTAAACTATTGGATTTTAATTGAAATGTAACATTTAATTGAGATTAAAATCCAATAATGTTAATGATAGAACATTGCCTCTTTTAATCGAGGTGGAATGTAGGATTGCTTTGGTTGGAAAAGCCCTTTCAGACCTTCACTCCAACCATTCTCTAACTCTGCTAAGGCTCAGGTTAAACCATAGCTCTCAGCACCACACCTCTGGGGCTTTTAAGCCCCTCATGGGATGGGGATTCAACCAGTTTCTTTTCATGTCCAACCTGCTGCAACTTGAGGCCTCTTGTTTCCTCTTGTTCTATCACTGGGTGTTCTTCTAAACACCTCCAGGAATGGGGATTCACTCTGGCAATGCTCAGCACCTGAGCAGGTAGTTAGAAGGTGCAGAGTCCCCCCCAAAAAAGGGGAATATTGAGATGAAAGGAGCACTGGCAGCTGGCTGTGGAAGTTTTAGGTGCTGTTCTAAATAGGAGAGGGGACCATGGGGTAGCAATGCTCTCCTCCTGGCAAACCCTCTCCACCTGATAGAGATGTTTCTATATCCAAACAGGACTAAAATACCATTTATCAGTGACTCCTGATCACTTGGCCTCGTTTGGACCTAAGCTATGCCAGCTTTACTTGTATCTGAACACAGGACAACCACCACCTCCGGAACTCTTCCCCAAACCCCAACTCTTTCAGAGTTTGGCAGATCCAGGTAGATAAATTTAATTAACTTTAGCTCTGGATTTGTTGCTATTTCATCAGAGAAACAGCACAGGACTAGTTTCACTTCAGCAGTTCCCATAAAGATGTTGTGAGCAGGTTCCTTCAGGCTCTAGGCATAGCAAGTCCATGGTATCCATGTTTGTCTTTGCTGATGGAGCCACCAAGGTGCCACACTCTATTGTCACTGAAATAACCTCAGCTGGTGTCTCCATGAAGCAATTACAACACGGATATACCTTCCCCGTGACTGAATCATTGATGCTCCACCCAAACCATCCCCCAGCAACAGCTCCTTGCTCACGTTGGAACTTTGCCCCCAGAAGGAGCCAATCTTTATTAAAAGAGGAGGAAAAAAAAAAAAAAAACCACAACAACAAAGCAGTTGCAGGTCGTAAGGCACAGACCATTCTGAAGCATTTGCTTATTTGATGGTTTAAGTCCTTGGTCTGCAGGAGCATCTCTGTGCACCCTGCAGGACTGTAGATAGGTGGTTTGGTTTCTAGCCTCACGGTTACCTGCGCCTATCATGGCCAAGAGTTGGATTTCTGAGCATTTAAAGGCTATTTTCTGCTACTCCCTGACTCGCTGGGAGCTGTCACTAGCAGGAGCTACCTGGGCGCTGTAAGGAATTAGCTGTTTCTAAGTGTTGGCCGCTCAAAGCATCTCTCTCCAGAGCCTGTGGTGCTCAGATGGTCTCGCTCAGACTTTACGGTCTGCAAGAGCGATTTCAGAGTCGAGCCGACCCTGTATCTCCCCGCCGCCCGTCCACCCACCCGCGATCGGTAGCCGAGTCTCCGAGTCTCGGAAGCGCTGCCCGGAATACGCCATCTACCCCGGGCTGGCTCTCGTACTACTCTTTCCCCGGTATCTTTCGGCAGCCGGGAGCGGCGGAGCCCGGCAGCAGCCCGCTGCTATCCGTTTCCTCCATCAGCGCTTGCAGACGCTCAGGAAGGAAAACGATAAACGGTTCCCTAGAACAATCCGTGTCAGCGGAAGGTCCTGCCGCCGACCCGGCCCGTAGCTCCTCCAGCAGCTCCCCTCCGCCCCGCTCCGAGAACAATGCCCGCCCGGCCCGGGGCACGGAGGCCGCGGTGGGGCCGCTCCTACCGCTGCTGCCGCCGCCGCCGTCGCTGCTGCTCCACGTGGCCCCGGAGCTTGGCTGCAGGACCCGCGTCCCCCGCGGTGGCGCCCCCCGCCCGCGGCTCAGCCAATCCCTGCCCGCCTGACATCGTGCCGCGACCCCCTCCGGCCAATGGTGCCCCGGGTCACAGACCTGCTCCACCATTGCCCGGAAGCGGCGCCCGGGCCCCTGCGCGCTGCGGTGCGGCCGCCGCTGCTGCTGCTGCTGCTGCTCCTGCTGCTGCCGGCCACGGCCCCGCCGCTGCGCAGGACGGGCCGCCCCGTGGTCCGGGCCCCGCCGTGCGCATGCTCCACCGAGTGACGCCGAGACTCCATGTGTGAGAAGCGCATTATTTGGCAAGGGGAGCTACGGCGGAGAGGATTAGCCGGGGGATCCCTTGGCGGCGCGGAAAAGGGGGCGGCGAGGAGCGGGGAGAAACCAACCGGCCACCGGGAAAACCGCATCGGTAGCACCCAGATGCGCGGGGATCGGCCGGGAGGCGCCGCGGCGTGTGAGTTCCTAGATTAAAAGTTCTCGTTGGGTTTATTGTCTTGGGGAGGGAGAGGCGGCGGCTGAGTTATTTGTGCGAGGCAGCGGCCGGGGGCATGCGTTTGAGCTCCCGGGGCAGTCCCGGGAGAGCTCGGTCCTGCGGAGACCGCGGGGCAGTCCTCACCTACCCCGGGAAAAGTGCAAAGTCCAGCTGCCCGGCGGCGGGCGGACCGATGGGTTAATGCCTGCTAGGAAAGGAGTCGGTGCCTGTGCCCGAGGCGGGGGGGATGGGGGGAAGCGGAGCTCTTAACGTGCATCCTCGGCGGTAAAGCCAAAAGTTTGGCGGCGCCGTGCGTCTCCCGAACCCGGGGCCGAGCTTCCCGGCTCGCCACCGGCTTTTGTTCAGCAGCCTGTGAGGCGTTTGTTTCGGAAAGTTGTTGCGGGCTTTCCGCCGTGCTGCTTCCTCTTCCTCCTCCTCCTCCTCCGGGCCGGCTCCGGGCGAGGGCGCGGAGCTCGGGAGCACCCCCTCATTGCCCGGGCTCTCGCTGCCCACCCTCCCCCACGCCCGGGTGGCACCGAGGCGGCGGGACCGGCCCCGCGGGGGCCGCGTTGGGGGATGAGCTGCCGCCCCGGGTAGCCCCCGCCCCGGGTAGCCCCCGCCGTGGCACTGGCCCGGCTGGCGGCCAGCCTGCGGCCGGTGTCACAATAAGAGTCCCCGCCCGCCCTTCCCGCGGCTCAAGGTGCACCGAGCTGCGGCCCCCGGTGCCGTGTCCGTAACGGGCTTATCGGCCCGGGGCTCGCTGGGTGACCTGCCCCGGGCTGCTCCGCTCCTGCACGTCCCCGCGAGAGAAACCGGGCAGCATTTAGCCCCAGGTCGCGATAGTCGCTGGCGCTGCCCAGACACGCATCGTGCTCCCGGTATCCGGGAATTGCTGCTGGATTGGTGGAGGAGCCGGGGCCCGGCGACTGGAAACTGCCTGGCTCCTGCCTTTGGGCACGGCTGGGGCAGCCGTGGGGCGGCTGCTCACACTTCCCTCTGCGGAGCATCTGCTCGCTCTGTATTTATTTTACATTAACCCCCAGGTTTTACTTTCCCTTGGCCCTTTCTGGCCACCCCACACTCTCGTTGTACTTCCTGCAGCAAAGCCCTGTGCCCAGGACAGCGACTGACGCTTCACCCTCCTCGGCAGGCATGGCCCAAATCCTGCTTTTTCCAGCTTCTTTTGCAGGTGTTGGAGGTTCAGGTTTCTCTCCTCCTTGCCCGGCTGCGGCTGGAAGCTGAGGTGGCAGAGCTGCTTCTGGAGACAGTCACACAGGAAGTGAAATGAGAGGGGCCTTTGGGAATCCCAGCCATGCCAGCAGGCAGGGAGCTGCCCAGCATCAGCTGGCAAAGAGAGCAGAACCCTGCTTTCTTTCAGACAAACCAATGACCAGCCTCTGGAGTTGAAGGAGCCCTGGCTGGGAAGAAGCAGGAGTGTAGGAGATGTGCTGTTAGCAGAGGGGATGAGGTGATAGAGGACCAGAGGCAGGAGGAGGCAGAAAAGAGTAAGAAATAAAGAGATGTGCAGCATGTGGAGAGCTTTTTGTGCCACTGAGCTCTGCGGTGGGCACTGCGCTGCAGACCTGGAGGGGGTGACCCCCACCTTGGTCCCACCACATCTTGAGACAGTAGCCACTGGGATGGGGCAGTGATACTGCACTGGATCCCTCCTCTGTGGGGAGACTCATGACCTCCTGAGTGCTATAAGGGGGGACCATGCTCTGTGTTGTGGGGAGAGCTGGCTGTTGGTGGGGACATTGTCCCCAAGAGCCACCTTGCAGCCATCTGAGAATGTCACATGTAGGGAGTGCTGTATTCCTGGAGATCCTGCTCCAGTGCTTGCCCCTCTGGCATAACTTTTGGTGTGTCTGGATTGTCAGGCTCTGGACAACAAAAAAGAGGAGTGTGATGTCCCGGAGGCAGCGAGACTCTGCGGTTGAGTGTTGCAGATAGGATCACAAAATGTGCTGCTTTGGGGGCTGGGAGCTGCTCAGTTTGGGGTTTTTCTTCCTCCCTTTGGCTATCAGGGGGGAAAGCACAGCTCAGCATGTGACAGCCCTCAGTGGGTAAGCAACAGCCTGATGCTCTTCTGACTTTTCCTTGGAAAAAGACCAAAGATTCATAGATTCACAGAATGGGTTGGGTTGGAAGGGATCTTGAAGCTCAGCCAGTTCCAACCCTCTGCCATAGGCAGGGACACCTCCCACCAGCCCAGGTTGCTCAAGGCCTTGAACACCTCCAGGGAGAGGGCATCCACAGCATCCCTGGGCAACCTATTCCAGTGTCTCCCCACCCTCACTCTACAGAACTTCATCCCCATCTTCAGTCTCAATCTCCCCTCCTCAAGCTTCAGTCTATTCCCTCTCACCCTGTCACTCCCAGCCCTTGTCAAAAGTCCCTCCCCAGCTTTCTCAGCAGTTAGCAGGTTCTGGTTGGACTTGAAGTCTGAGAAGGACCCAAGTTCAGTGCTGGAGATACAAACCAGCCTGGTGAGTCTTGCTGGAAGAAACTGAGTTGTATCTCTGCTCACTCTGCATCCAGCCACGGAGCAGGATGGATGGAGCCAAATCTCCTTGCTCAGGTAGAAGAGCAGAGGAGCAGTTAATGCCATCCCTAAGAGTGTTACATAGTCGTGAGGTGACATCAGGGGATGATGATGCAACACTGCTGGCAGATGATGCAGTGTCAGTGTGCTCATGCTGGAACTCAGGGTAGCTGCCTTATGACTTCTGGGGGGGGTAATTACAACCTGGGAGTCACACATGGAGCTGGGACCAGTTGCTGGTCCCAGTTCAGGCAGCACTGGTGTATGGTGTGAGGTTTGTGAGGCGAGGGGAAGCACTTGGGTCACTTTCTGGCAGCACATAGACATCAGGGCCAGGGTTAGGCCCTTTTAGGTCCTCTCTGCACAGCCTCAGGTTTGGGCTGGAATGAGCCTGTTGCTGTCAAAGCAACTGCGATGCTGGAAGGGGCTCTGGGGTTGCTGTCTTCTGGGCTTGCACTTCTCTTCTGGGTGTGCTCTTCACGAGCCCTACCCATCCATGTGGGCTAGAAGCATTCCTGAATCACTCCCACTCTGCTGCTGGAGTGGGGAAGGAGAAGGAATGATGCTTGGGATGAAGGCAGGCAGCTTCTGATGGCTTTCAGGTAGTGCTGGAGGAAGGATTTCTGCCATGGAGCCGAAACAGATGATGCCATATTTGGGATGTCTTAGGTTTCTGGTGGTGTCTGTGGTGTGGAGTCACTGGGCAGGCACCAACCAGCCCAGAGCCATAGAACCATAGAATTGTTTTGGTTGGAAGAGACCTTTGAGATCATCCAGTCCAACCTCCAACCCAACCCCACCATGGCCACAGGTTTCTTGACCGCCTCCAGGCACGATGACTCCTCCACCTCTCTGGGCAGCCTATTCCAATCCTTGACCACTCTTGCACCAAAGAAATTCTTCCTAAAATCCAACCTAAACCTCCCCTGGTGCAATTTCAGGCCATTTCCTCCTATCTGGTCCAAGAGGTTGGGAAGGATGGAAGTGGTGAGAGCTGCAGTGGTCAGCCCAGCTCAGGTTTCCTGCTTGGATGGAGCAGTTGCCCTGTGTCTAACATCTGAGTGGAAAATGCTGTGGTGCTGACTAAATTTAGGATGTTTTCATCAGGCATGTTTTGCACCACAACCTTCTAGATGCCATCTCTAGATGCTCCTCACTGATAGTGCACTTGCACCTCTGAGAAGTCAGACTTCTGGGCAGCAGAACTTGTTGGGGGGGGAGGTTGATGCAGATCTGTACTGTGAGCTCTGCCCAGGCTTGGATATTTTGGCTTTAGTGCTGTGCTCAGGTGTGTGATATGCAGGGGCTTTGATCCTGGTCCAGGTGCTGCTCAAAAGAGGTCACAACAATGAAGTTGGAAAACAAACCCCTGCCGGGTTAAAATTCCATTCAAGGAAGATTGGGAACTACTGGGGAGAGCCCAGTGCAGGATGTGAGGATGATGTAGGGACTGGAACCTCTGTGCTGGGAGGGATCTGTGGCTGCAGGGACTGGAACCTCTGTGCTGGGAGGGATCTGTGGCTGCAGGGACTGGAACCTCTGTGCTGGGAGGGATCTGTGGCTG